>BOPP01000146.1:22623-32926 GCA_017312745.1 Gryllus bimaculatus
AATAAAATATATTAAATATAAATTAATAAAATTATACAAATTATGATATAAAATATATTAAATTAAATAAAAAATTAAAATATAAAATAAATAATATTAAAAAGATGATATTATTTAATAGATTATATAATAAATTGTTTAATATTTACAATGACTCATCACATAGTATCTACATTTTAATTAATATTAATTTATAATGATCTATTTCAATCAAAAAAATATTATATTAATATAGCACACACATCAGTGCTACATCCACTCTCCATGAACAAGCTTGAATATTCATCACTAAACGAATAAATCAGCCTCAGTGTGTCAAAACTGCGCGACATCTCCGAAACACATGCTATTCGAATTTACAATCTCCTGCTGCCTCGGTTACGAACGCTCCTAACGCAACAGCTATTCACGCTCAAAAAAAATCAATACAGAAAAAAGAGGTCAATTATCCTCCACCCTTCATCATGTAGAGCCTAATATCAGATTCTAGTTAATCCATGATTCCTATCCCCAACGCACACGACTATCATGCCGTATATATAATTCACAACACCTACATACGTATACTAATGCCACTCTCTCCCTTCACACCGTAACCATATCAATAAATTAAAAAATAATCACATAAGATCACACATCACATTCCGCTCTGCAAAGAGAAGTGAATAACATAAATCCACCAGCAAGCTCTAACAGAATACAAAATAACTCAATAATAATTAATAATATAATAACATAAATAAATATAAAATTAAATAAAAAGATAAATATTAATAAATATATAATTATCATAATAAATTTATAATCATTAATTAAATATTAAACATATAAAAATAAAATAAAATAAAATATAATAAAATAATAAAATATATAAAATTTAAAAAAATAAACATAAAAAATTATAATAAAAAAAATAAAAACTCTACATACAACATACTTATCATCAATCATCCAACAACACTAATACATCGTCTACGTTTTGCTACACACATACGCATTAAAATCAATAAATGAATTATAACAGTGCCACACCATCACACGACATCATTTACTCCTAAACTCCGCATTGCTATAAAAAATTTCATAAATGAAAAAATAAAATACAAAAATCAATATCTTCTAAAATATAACATATATATTAAGATAATATACATAGAATTCTAATAAAATAGGAAATGATATATAATAATAAACGGCATGCGCGGCCGAGGCGTGAGTACAAATATTAGCGCTACGGCGGCCAAGCCGCCACCCCGCCCCCCAGCCGAGCGCCCCAGCCAGGAGCAGCCAGACGCACAGGGCGCCAGCTCGCGGCACGCCACCGGGACCGCTCCTCGGCGTCGGACGCGACCTGCCTGCCACTGCGGCTCTCGGGCGATCCACAACCGGCTGAGAAACTTCAAGAGCCCGCTTCTCCCACACGCACGCAGCCTGACTGTGGGAAAACACACAGAAGCAATCAAGTGGCGCTGCCTACAGCAACTTATTACGTACCGCTCAGTGAGAAAATCTTTGCATTTAATATCTAGTGCTTTGCCATCTCAGAAGCGCTTCGAGTGGCGCACGTGTGAAGCGACTAATGGAAGTAGGCCGCTTCGCTTGAAAGTGCATCCCGCGCAGAGGCGCGAAACCGCGGGCACGGGTGCCAACCACGACACAGAGTCTCCGCCGCCGGTGAGAAAATCTCCATCTTAAACCGATGCTTTGCCATCTTGTAAAAGCTTGAATGGACCCGTGCTGAAGGACAAGTGGAAGTAGCGCTTACGCGTGAGTCTCCTCGCAGAGCGAACCGCGGGGCAAAGGTGCCATGCACGACACAGTGTCTGCGCGCTGAACTGGTGAGGAAACTCATTTAAAACCATTGCTTTCATCTCGGAAGCCCATTCGATGCGCCTATGTGAGTGAAGGGACTAAGTCGAAGTAGGCGCTTACGCGTGAGTGGCGTCCTCGCGCAGAGGCGAGCCGCGGGGCACGGCGCCGTAGGGCATGGAGTGCGGCATGAAGAGCACGTGAGCGAGCGCGCAGCGGCCGGCGTCGTCCAACTGCGCGTCCAGCAGCGGGAAGAGCGACGGCGCCTCGGCCTGGAAGGCGAACCCGCCCCCCGCCACGCGCCGCACGCCCTCGCCCAGAGGCAGCGCCGTCGGCCGCTTGCGCACGCGCAGCAGCTCTACGCCCGGGTCCTGCGAATGCTGTACGCCGCGCGCGCACGCTGCGATCACTGCTAAGAGACCCAACATTTATACTTCGATTAAAACATTAAGGCTGTTCCCCGATAGTGACTCGTGCCGGTTGTAGCATGTTTGCGCTATAAACGAAAAATATCGCCATTATACGAGTACATAGGAATTATATAAAATAAGGACATTTGTGTCGATTATTACTACTCTTGTAAGTCATAATCACATCACAATTTTCTGGACTTAACTGCAAAGTAGATACAAGAAATTAAACAGCACGATTACTGCAAGTCTGAGTGCGTATACTGCTTTGCTACATCTTCGACTTCAACCTTGGAATATAGGCGAAGATACACCAGTGGCTGCCAGGGACGAGGAGATGGTGCATCGCGGGGAGGATGTCTCAATGTTGTTAGTCAACCATCACCGGAGAGTTGCTCCTACCACGTTCTCAACGCGCTCGACAGACACCGAGTTAGACTTTTCTGCAGACTACAAACTGCAGACGATATTATGTCAGATAAGAATCGTATTTTAATTTTCTTGTAAGTTTCCACAAACCGAATTTCTACATTATATTTTTAATTTTGTACAAAGGATTATGGAAAAGCAGGTAATCAAAATGCAAATGGATCTTGTATTTGTTGCCCGAGGAAGTTGGCAGTACTGCATCTCTTGTTGGAGCTGACGAGACAGAGATAGAATATATTTTAGTTGCGCACGGTAATTGCAGACCTGTGCAATACAATTGCAGAAGATAAAGTATCAGCACTTTCCATGCTTTCCATCGAGCGTGACTTCCTTAGCCAAACAGCAGATTTTAATGAAAGAGTTATCACAATACTCTATACGAGTAAGGAAAGGCATGCTGATAAATTTGTATTCATCTTTGACAAATGAAGTACACATGTTCTATATTTAAATACGTTAAAATAATGATAATTAATGTGGAAATGGGAATATCTTGAAGAAAAATGAGAAATATTAAGTTCAGTGTATTTCTCATAAGTACTTATAAATTCATTGCATTCCAATCTCAGCCTCCTTAATGCCATTATTCTGTAATGCGCAAACGCATGAGGGCACGAGTCACTACTGCCGTTGCCGCTTGCACAGCTGTGACGCTGTCATCCAATCGGGAGCTTCAACGTCACCACAGTGACTCTCAGCTCGTATGACATTTGCAAACCAAATAAATGTATTAAATCAATTTTAAAAATAGATATTGCGTGGTCTAGTTACTAGATGTTTTGAGAGTACACTTCTATCTTTGGGAGATTTTATAGCCATTGTGCAAACAAGGGAACTCAATGTCCGGTAAACAATCACAGTAACACTGAAGGAAAAACAGGACAATAAAAATTATAAAATCTTTGCAAATTCACTACAATCTTTGCAAAATAAATTTCTTGAAAATCAGAAGAATAATAAACTTTTGCAACATATGTAAAATATGAGCAAAATATGTCAAATCTATATCTATGTATAAATAAAAGAGAATGTGCATATGTGTGTCGCACATGGATGCAAAAACTACTCAATCGATTTTGCTGAAATATTCACACTTGTATTTTATTTGTAATGGGAATGTTTAAATAGTGGTTTGATTTAATTCGGGCTTGTGCGAAGTTGATGATGAAGATGATTAATAGTTTTTTCACGACTCAAGTGCCCCTGAACTGTACACAACCCGCCGCACAGTCATGTATTACGGGCATCTTCACTGCATGCAAGTATTCTGCCCCTGCGATTGTGAAATATCGGCCGGTATAATTACTTGAATCTGGATGAGTGAATTAAATTTCTCCAAGATAGAGTCATAGCGAACGCATGTCCCAATTTGAGCGAGAACGTTTTAACAATAAGATTCTTGACAACTTCTAAGTCCAAACCACGACACAGAACAAACCCATACTTGCGAGAAAGTCTTTCATCTATTAGAATATTTGCACAATCAAGCAAAAATGCGACCAATGGTGGGTGATATGTAATTCACAGCAATAGCTAAGCGTTGCCAGGTTCACTAGTATTTAATATAGTACAAAATACGTCATAATATGTAACGAGAAAAATAGATATTGTGTTAAGATTGTTGTGATCCGCCAAGTTCACAATTTTAAGAAATAAACATGAAAGACAAAAAATAGTTATTACATAAAAACCCGAACTTTAATTATTCTCACTACGACATGACAGCGACAGGAAGTAAAGCGCAGCCAGTGTGGTGAGGTACCTGCAGGTGCGCCAGGTTGTAGTCGATGTCCTCGAGGCCCACGGCGAGCGGGCTCTCGGCCAGCTGGCGCAGCGTGCGAATGGAGTGCGGGGCGGGCGCCAGCAGCGCGCTCAC
Source organism: Gryllus bimaculatus (assembly GCA_017312745.1). NCBI lineage: Eukaryota > Metazoa > Arthropoda > Insecta > Orthoptera > Gryllidae > Gryllus > Gryllus bimaculatus. The sequence continues at coordinate 27,148 of BOPP01000146.1, forward strand.
GATGGCGCCGTTGTAATTGGCGTCCAGCAGCACGGTGAAGGCGAACGCCACCAGCAGCAGCAGCCGACTCGACACCCAGCGCGCCTCCAAGCTGGTCCCTAAAATCAGCAACGCATCGAGATGGTGAGGACTGAGAGGCTTCTCGGCGTGAACAAACCATGAGGGCCGCCAAACAACGATGAAATATTGTACAGAAGAAATCAAATTATTTAAAAAATAATACTATGGTCTTTGTAACTTACAAATTTAATATTAAAATAATAATAATAATAATAATAATAACAACAATAATAACATTTACAATGGCGCACTCAGCATTTTTCTTGGTGGAGGGGAGAGGCGCTACATCTATAGAGTCCAGACATCTTTATGTTTTCTCATAAAGAATTTTTCAACAGCATTTTTTATGCTGAATATATTTTTAAGTGTGGATTTACAGTTCGTATTTATAACGTAAACAACTGATATACTGAATGACTTTCGTTAGTATAGAACATTAGTAAAAGCTACATTTTTTAATATGTATCAATGGCTTCTGGGGAGGAGGGGTTGAAGCCCCATGAGACCCCCTTCTCCCTTGGATGCGCCCCTGAGCATTAATGTATATTTTAAAATCATTTTAATTTCATTCAATATATGAATTTTTACAGAAATCATCCGGGGTTGGCCAACCTGGTGCTAATGCGTTACCGTGGCACAGCAAGAGGCGCATCCCATCCTTCCTACTCCCATTTTTTAAACTAGTCTCCGTAATTATCATTGAATCCATCTTCATATTTTCCCCACATCAGAGGTAATAGATATTGAATTAAAGTACAACTGAATCAGTAAAAAATGTTAATTACGTCCATTGAGTAGAGGCATCACACGACGCTCAGTTGAGAGGGAGGGAGAGAAAGAAATGAATACTTCGAATAGGCCTATTTCACGAATGAGTAAATTGACGACATTTTCCACTAACCATCACTGGTAACTAGTCTAAGCATCATTGAAACATTGATGGTTTTATGTCGATGTTTTTTTAACATCGATGTTTTGTTATCGATGTCGAATCACTAGTTTCGAGCACGGCTTGTTAAAAAGTAAATTTTTGCAAAGGTCTGCATGGTCTGTATGGCACCCACATATATCGTTCCCTCGATCGCTGCGCATACCTTGCAACGTGGCGACACCGACGGCGAACATGGCGGCGTCCCCCCACGTGACCCGGACGTGGCGCGTGGGGACAAGAGCGGGGCCGGGGCCGGGGGCGGCTCTGGGGGCTGGCGGCGTGGGCGCGAAGCGGTGCTCGCAGCTCGCCGCGCCTCGCACCGCCGCCGCCAGCAACGCTACCATCGCCGCCGCGCCCACCCACGTGGCCGGAGCGAAGGGTGCAAGCAAGGCCGTGACCGACGTCTGTGCCGGCGGGTGCAGGAACACCATGAACGACCTGCGCACACATGAGCGGAACAAAGTCACCCGGGCCCGGGTTGCTGCCCGAATAACGCGCTGCTACTCCTTGATCTCACTGTCGCAAAATGTTTCCTTGTACTAAATTTCTCCACCTCTAAGTAATAATTCTTTTGGAATTCTCGGAAGAGGAGATGGTCGATAAACAGATTCATTTATTTTGCCGACGTTTCTGAACTTTATTATTATCTTATAAGAGCTCGCTATTGCAAAGTTTTTTCTACTTATTTAAAGTAAAAAACTATGTGACGATGGGGGAGACGTACAATTTTTTAACGGTTCCCTGAGCTCCAAAACCTCTTCGTCCTGTTCTTTTTCTGAATAAAGATAGCAACAGATATTTTTAGTAATCCATTAGAGCAAGGAACGTGTACGAGAAACTATCTGCATCGATAAATATGGTGCAGGTATGGTTCTTATTCTTCATCGTGCCCAGCATGCGGTAATCAACTCTTTACTGAGAACGATTATTTAATGGCAATGATAATGTAATAACTAAGAAGAGCCTTTTCAAAATCTAACAAAAAAACTAAAAACGCCTATTTTTTAAAATTTAATAACGACATTGTAACAAATCTATCTTTGTACTGTGTCAATCCTAGGGCTAAGCATAAGCGCTCATGAAACCCAAGCACAATAGCCCATGCTGTAGATACGTTTAGAATTACCATTCGTCCTCTATTCCCCGGACATGTCCTCTTTTCGAAGTAAGAAAAAACTGTCCGAGTGGATTTTACAAGAAAGGTCTAAATGTCCTCTTTTTTATGGAAAAGGGGGTAGTACTTTTAAATGCAACCTCCTAGGCGTGTGATGTACAAAAGACACTGCGCTTTTTTAACGTTTTCGAATCCCTGGCACCATAACATTTCATTGTGTAAGTAATAAAATGTAACTTCACATTTCTCACCTAACCACGAGAATATATAAGAACTACATCTACGCATGCGTCATTTACTCTATCAAATGCGACATTGTTGCCATCCACAGATAAAAACACCCTTACAATACATATTGCATAATGTGTTGTAATAATACTTATGCGGATACAACGCGTTTTTAAAACGTACTTGGATACAACGCATTGTATGTCCACAAGCCTAGGAACGACCACACAGCAAGAAAGTGTGAGCACTCCGCGGGACCACTGGACTGTGCTGCGTAGTTCCAGTCAGTCCGAAGCAACGGCAATCGGAACTAACTAGACAGTTGACTAGACCTCCAACCTCGGAAAGGAGGGGGTGGCGACACTCGAGGCACTAAAATTGCACTGTAAAGATAACACAAATCCTGAACGTTATTTTCAGGCACACACGTGTGCCTGAGTTGCACATGTGCAGTGTAGTAGAAGTTCTGAATTGTTTCAGACTGTACAGGAAAGGTGATGTAAGGCGGAAAGGCGAGAGTCATTTCAATTGCCAATGAGCCAAGGCGGTTCTCATCGCTCTCGCTATCCTGACTAATTGATGATTGATAGACCCTAACTTCAAAATAAGATGTTTGACTAATATGAACCCATCTCTCATATAATGTACATATTATTTCATGAATAAATCAAGTTACATTGAAAATAAGTTGAAAAACGTGAAGATCGGAAAGAGGAAAATAATAATTAGTGGCTTACAGAAACAAAAATGCTATATTTTATCAAAAAAAGCTTCACGAATTATATAATTATATATGTATATAGTGTAACACTTTGTTACATACCAAGAATATGAAACGATGCTGTGTCTTATCGCAACAGGAAGATATCAAATATTTAATGACGGGCGGCCCCTTCCTACCTTGCTGCCCCATGACACAGGAGTTTCGAAAGCAGTGACGCACGGACTATGACATTTCAGACGGTAAACGTAAGTTTGAAGATTGGTGGAATAACCCAACAAAATATTTGCATTTTCCTACCAAAACCCAAATTGTTTCGTTTTTAGATTTCCCCCAGTCCCTTGATGTCTGTCAAAACTAAACCCACCTCTCACATGGCTGGAGGCTGCATAGTTTCGAAACCTTATTTCTCAAGGGTATAATGCAAGTTCGATGTCGTACAGAGTACGCATGGAACATCGATGTCGATGTTTTTAAAACATCCATGCTTTTGTAGAAACATCGATGTTTTAAACATTCATATATTAAAGTCGATATTTTTAACATCGATGTTTTGGACTCCGTGTTGTGTGGACCTGTGCAGACAAAGGCAACACAGTAGTGATTCTTAATAAAAATGAATACAACCACAAAATCTATGACTTTCTTGACAACAGGTTTAACAACTTCTCAATGGCCCCACCAAGAAGTACCTTTGCCATCTTAAGCAAGAACTTAACAATTCATAAGCACTTTTCCGTATCCCAAACAATATATACCTTCTAACCCTTATCCTCCTAGACTCTATGGCCTTCCTAAATTACATAAAGAAAATACTCCAATCAGACCCTTAGTCTCTTACACAAACACATCGACACACAAACTCGCTCATAAATTAAATATCCTCTTCCATAAACACTTTCAGACCTTCATGTACTGTAAAAAACAGGCTCGATCTATTAGAGAAATTCAACACATTTCCGTCCCACTGTATGCTAAACTAGTTTCATTTGATGTAAAAAATATCTTTCCTAGTACTCCGACTTCTGAGTGTAAATAACTTCTACGTAATTTAGTAGACAAATCGTCATGTCCCATACCCGTTCGTGATGAACTCCAAAATCTCTTCAACTTAAGCATGGACCAAAAATACTTCACTTTTGACAACAAATATTATAGACAAACGTCAGGAATTCCTAAGGGCTCACCTCTACTTGCAGATATATTTATGGACGCTTTCGAACAGACCATCTTCCTTTCAAACCATCCACTTCTCAAGAACATTACATATTGGCACCGGGACGTAGACGACATCCTTGTTCTCTGGACTGGTACGACTAGACAAATAAACCTGTTTACTGACTTTCTCAACAACACACACAGTAGTATTCAATTTACCACAGAACTACAGAAAGAAGAGAAATCTATCAAGTTCCTAGACCTGAATATAAAGATATCTGAAAACAAGCATACTTTCAATATTTTCAGAAAATCGACGTACACAGACATTGTCATCCACAATTCTTCACAACATCCTATTCAACATAAAACATTCTGCCTTCCACTACATGATTTACAAATTACTAACCCTGTCCCTGACAAAATCTCATTTTCTGAAAAAACTGAACACTATACAACGCATTGCTATGTCAAACGGTTACAGCACAGAACTCATTAACAACATACTACGCCGCAAAATAGTCAAAAAGAAACAAAAAATGTACACTACATTCTCTCCAATAACACAAATACCAGACAAGTATACTTGCTTATCTTATTTTGGAACCCTTTCAGAAAACGTCGTACCCAACATTCACAAAACATTCAAATCTGAGAATTCCCTCAAAAAATGCTGTCCCCCAAACAACACAAATCTTTTAGAAAAAAGCGGTGTCTATTCACTAAATTGCCATGACTGGAAAGCCAAATATATTGGTCAAAAAGGCAGAATTTTTAATACCAGAATTAAAAAACATATACACGCTTGGAAACACAACACCTGTAAATCACACTTTGCCAATCATTTACTCCAGACAGGCCATACATTCAATCCACACACAAATATTCGTATAATGGAAACAGAAAATCAATATCACACCAGATTAACTTTAGAAAACCTCCATTTTCATTTAAATAACAACTTACTGAATGAAAACATAAACCATAGCCCCTCTGCTCTACTAAAATTATTATTAGACGCCACTCCCACACTCCTCAGGGGCGGCACAATAGACAGCGTACCCCAGGCCATTAGTACCCTCCTCCACCCGCAGCCGCGTACTTAAGCCCCTTGGCTCGCCCAAACCCGCGTAATCGTTTTTGTGACTTCCATACAGCAGATAAGAAATGTCTCAACTTACATTTTCATGTTTTCTGTTTCAAATTTTACATGTTCAAATTCAATTTCGTTCACTTTTCTTGTAGTATTAAATGACTTACCACGCCCGTTTTTTCTTTCAGATCTTAAATATTAAGTATATTTTCTAAAAATTATTAGTATATCTTTTTATTCTAATTTTGTTGCCAAATCAAAAAATATTCAGTTTTTTTTTCTTGCACTACAAAACTGATGATGGTGGCTAAGCCGTCGAAAACTGCTATTGTAACAAACAATATTGTTGGCAATGACGACTCATATAATTATTTAATCGATATTTTAATGTTCAACATCGATGTTCTGTTATCGATCGATTATTAGCAGTGGGAGCGATATCATCGCATGAGTCCCAAGAGATGCGCAGTTTGA
>BOPP01000146.1:47124-69672 GCA_017312745.1 Gryllus bimaculatus
TCCTTTATATTATTTTATTTGTCGTGAAAGTACCGTTTCCCAGGTACGTCACAATATATATATATATGATATTACTTTTATACCTACCGAAGAAAACTGCAATATTTGACAAGAATAGTATCATATGAAGAGTATATTATAATAGGGTAATTAAGAGTATCCTTAAAATACATTTAAAACATGCACCATTGATAGTACTGTATAAGGTTCATGCTAACTTTATAAAATACATAATTACGTATAATTAACAGGTACGTTCCACATAAGCTTACCAATACAACAAAATGCAAACGCTATCCTCATGATCTCAACAAACACTAAGCTACATACTTCATCACCGCTCAATCGGCTTTTAAGAACGCTGAATTATAATGACACGCAAAAACATTATAAATATTCACAGAAGGAATAGCTAAAGCATTGCGCAAAGAATCATGAGAGAAAACTTAACAGATATCATCAACGTCGACATCAGAGAGATTCAGAAATGGTAAAATCAATTAGGAATTCAGAATGGAAGCATTTAGCAGTAACAACATTTACATTCAATAATTATTTAAGGAAGTTACTCGAAGTCTCGAAGTAACTTAATAATAAATACCGGAGACTATTAGGTCAAATTTCATGCTGATTTCAATTACTAATCAATAAACGACACGCTTTCTTTTCGAATAAATACAATTTTTTTGCATTTTGGAATCAAAGAAGGAAATGAGTATGTAAGCAAAGAATACAAAACAAAAACCAAGGGTAAACGTTTCTAGAAATTTACCTATTCTATATCATTTTATAGCAATTTTTTAAATTCTAGTTCAATACAAGGAGGCGACCCAGTCTCATTAACATTTTAACACTTGGTTCAATATAAATTATTTATTAATGGCTCAATACTAATCGGTCATACCACAAGGCCCTAAGAATTATAAAACTAAAGGTGACGTTCGATTGCTGGTCCCTTTGTAATAAATATATTAAATAATTTACCAGCAATGATTCGCTAATGTTTAACGCATCCTGCGAGAGCTTTTATGAGATACGTAATCGCCAAGTTCTATTATATATTCTTCAGGGGCGAAAGCAAAACAAACGCTTTTTTAAAGTAATTGTGAGACTGTTTTCCAAACAAAAAGCGTTCTTTAAAACAAGCAACTTCATTAAAATAGTAATGCCTCAAAGTCACATTATTGCAATTCCGTCATTACAGATAAGTTTTTTACAAATAAAAGATTTTTTATTTTTATACAAATCAAAATGTATTTTTCAGTAACTCCGGATAATTTTTTTCCAGAAAAGAAAATCATTTAAAACAGTTGAAGCGCTGCTCGGAATAACGATGCTACTAACAAATCCACAGTTTTACAGGAGAAAGAAAACAATGTTCTTGGGATATATTTCATAAAATACATCAATGCCACAAGGCCATAAGTGAAATTGCAACTTTATTAACGATTATATACAATATTTCATTATTATTTATGCATGTGTCTACGATCTTATAGTTTATGTAAGGTTGAAAAAAGGAATCATAATGATGATAAATCCTTTTTTCTCTGCAACAGTGTATTGTGGAATTTACAAAGTTAAACCAAATTTTTAGTGATTCAAATGATAGTTCAAATGATAGAACACACATAGCTCGTGCGAAATTTTGCAATGCCCCATACTAAAATAAGATCTAGTGAGATTGCGCCCCATATCAAAACGTTTTACTCAACAACTACTCATATTTTTATGTAGTGAGGCTTTACCATCTCAGGCTTTCTCACATTATTTGTGACGGTTTAATACTACATGAATCTGCAAAACCTTAGGTTCTAAGTCGAAAAGTTGTTTGGTTAACACGCCCAATCATATTACTTCAAAACTACCAGCTTCACAGTTAAATTCAAATCATCCTTACTCTTGAAAAAGAAGATGAATATTTGCATTTCAATTTTCAAAAATGCAGAGACTTTATTTTACAGTATATCGTAGTTTTAAAGAACAGATTTCAATAAGTAAAATATTTCTAGCATCGGTATTGTACTTTTGTAAATTTAATTTTTACTTTGCAATTTTCGAAAATACAGTTTTTCCCCGAAATCCCCGAATAATACGTGCGCCATCATTTGATGCATCCTTTGCTCTATCCATGGCAAAAATATAAGGAAAACATTTGGAGCCGTTTTCGAGAAATTTATTTCAATAAATTGCATTAATTATGCGACAACTACGCGTTTAAAAAATCTAATTTTTTTAAATAGATAACATTAAGGACTAATTTGTCGTTAATATTTTATTTGTCATGTTTTTTGGCAATTTTTGAATATTCAGAAAGTTTCCCCCAAATGGAACCTGCGCTTTAAGCGCGCTTTGCTCTATTCAAGTAAAAAAAAATTTAATGGTTGCAATTTTGTAGATAATTGATTAAAATCGCCTCTTTTTCACTCAAAATTACTCACTTTTCGAAAAACTGCACCTGACTTTATTTAAATATATATCTTTCAATAATAATTGAATAATAATTTTTACATATTTTAAAGGGAAAAATCTTTATCTTTAATATTGCGAACTGTTCCTTTGTCTATTCTCCCAACTCTTAGGCTAATATCCTGCCGAAGAAGGATCACATTACTTGGGACGATGGTTTCTGTTTTTTACACTGCCCGAAAGTGTGCTGTATTTTAGGATTACAGCTTGCTTCTGAATGCAAGTCTTTACCCAACGACAGAATCCACGAAAAATACTATTTAGTCTCGGAAATTGACATTAGGAATTGCGAAAACTGAAACTGTCTAAATAATCCTTAAAGTAAATCACTAAAATTTGCAAGATCCTTAAAATAATATACTGAAAATACATAAGAATCACATTACAAATAACAAAGAAAATTCGCTACTTTTTCTTTAAGATAAACATAAACAATTCTAATGCCCAAATATTAGCCTTTTTCACAATGAATAATTTTCTTTCTTTAAAAATATTGTTTTATGAATGAAATATGAGATCCCACGTGTCTTATATTAATTCTTCTTATTAATTGCAATATATGAATATGTTTTTACTTTGTCGCTACTTTGTAGAGAGAAAACTGCAACAGTTTTAAAAAATTTCGAGATCTTCCCACAACTAAAATATTAAAGATAGAGATTTTTCCCGTAATGAAATCTGTTTATTAGAGATTGATTTTGAAATAAAGTCATAAATTTTTCGAAAAATTGAGTACTTTTCGCATAATTTTGTGTCAAAATACGAGCAAGAAAGTACGTGGTTTTAGCACCACTAGTTTATCTTTAAAACGTGATATATTCTTGGTTGTTATATTCTTACATGCAGCCGCGGCTACCATTTTTATGTAATTACACAAATAACTACCGCCTTTCAAAAAAAATCCCCCTTGTAATCTAAATATAACAAGGGGGATGGGGGTTACTCAGCCTCAACAATTTAGTGAATTTATGATATAAATAGACGCGAAAATAATGAGCTATATTTTGTAGTTACTAGCACGTAGTCATGACGTCCATTTGCTGCACCAAACTCGCGGGTTTAGGAGAAATGGATTTTTCTGCCTTTAGAGTCGTAACTAGTAAGATAATTTAATGGGTACGAATATATTGTATATTAGATTTAACCTTTCACCTTTGTCCTCTAATAACCACCTCACCTTATCCTGAATATTGTACCTTGCTCACAGTTTTCCTTCCTCAAAAACCAGACATCTCTCTAAAATATGTCCCAATCTGCCTGTCCCATCTCACATATCCTACATTTTCTCCTCACTCTTTAGCCAATATTTACTGTCTCTCATTTCATTCCCTAATCTTTATCTTGCTATCCTACGTCTGTCACCTCCCATATATGTATCTTTTAAATAGTTAGGTATATCATCCATCAGAATAATTTTATACCATTCATTGAATTTTAAATTCCTTATTTTTCAGTCTTCTTGCAATAACTGATCTTTATCACTTTGGACCAATTCTTTACTTGAGTCTATCCCTTCTCTTAACCTTGATACCATCTCCAACGAATAACCTTTATTATTCCAAAAAACTTTCCCTTTCCCAATAAGATTTCTCAGTCTTTATGTTTTTGTCCATTTTCCAACAAATTTCCTTTAATAATCCATTTCCCCAAAATATATTAGTTAAATGAATAATTAATAGCATCTGCAATATAATTCACGATGAACCTAAAATATGTGTTTTAATGCAAAATAAAACTTCCTAGTCAGATGGTATTTTCGGAGCTGTACGACGAACAGTACATTATTGTGTCGCGAGTGAATATCAGGACTACTGATAACTGTCATTAGTGTCTATAAAAAAATTATGAATACCAAGAGAAAAGACAGCCACAACCGTGACTGATATGGCTACCAACATGAGTTTTTCTGACTACAAGGAAACCCTAACCTCCAACAACGCAGAACAGCAACATCAAGTAAGCGGAACTTGTGCTAATGTTGCCCAGAAAGATACTTTTCCTAGCAAAGATCTAGCTATAAGCATTGAGGCACTAGACGGATTAAGCATTTAAGAATACATAAACAAGATTGCATCAATAGTTGATTCTAGTAACCCTTTATATCCCTTATATCCAATAACAGGATCTGCATTTTTCTCTCAAGTTCTAAAATAGCTAAGAGTATTACAGGTAAATACAAATTCGTAGAAATAGATAAACAGAGACTAAATGTAAGACCCATAATTAATAAGCATGTCAGAGTCATCATCTCCAATGTTTGCCCTATAATACCCCATGAAGAAATCCTAAAATTTCTAAATCAAAAAAAAATTAACACACCTACTAAGATTTTCTTCGTCAGAGCAGGCATATTAGAGCCTGATTTATCTCATATTTTGAATTTCAGAAGGCAAAATTTTATAGATTCCGATGATGGCATGAAATTATCTGATTCTACTTTAAGTTTTTTTATGAAGACACAACATACAGAATTTATTTTTCTACTCAAACAATCTCTTGTTTCCTATGTAAGTAAGATGCCAATCACTGCCCCTCTAAATCTACTGAAAATGAGTCACTGAAAAACACCTCTGAAGTTCCTGAAAGTTCTCAAACAAAAAAATAAACCAGAACCAGAAATTGCACAATCACAAGATTTAACATCTGTAATTAATGAAGATAACTTTCCACCTTTAACCAAAAGAAAATGTCCATCTGTGTTCTCTTAGGGTGAGATATTAAATAGTAACAGTCAGACTGAACCTGCAGTACATAAAAAACCTTTGCACAAGAAAAAGAGGAAGATATAACCGAAGAACCCAATAAAATCAGTTAAAGATGTTATTGCACCAGCTAAAAGTTTCATTGAGGCTAATCAAAAATGTCTCATAAATTTTTAGCAATTTAAATCATTTGCAGAAAATACATGTGGAGCCAAAGATGCAAGATTATAGCAAAACTTTACACCAAATACATTCAAGCATTAATCCTGATGATGAATCAAACATATAAACTCCTTACTAAAAGATCAATAAAAAGTAGGTTTACTAGAATCACCAAACAGTTGAAAAGAGCTGTGCAGCTGTATGAAGAAACTGATACTGAAACAAGTTTAGACACCTCAGTTATTGATTGTAATTGATTAATGTTTGCCAATGACCAAATACAAGGAAACTCAGAAATAATTAAAAAATAATAATATACTCTTATGAAAATTTTACAATGGAAAAAAAGAAATTACTTGGTACCTCTGTGGAAGCTCCCAGAGACCACTACTAACCTCTCTCTAAATGACAAGAAAAAATATCATCAAAAGAAGATTGGAAACCAAAAGTAAAAGAATTCATTAATAAATACACTGACTACTATAAAATATATACTAAGGGCATCAAAAACAATAATGGATCGTTTGCTATTGTAACTACACAATAAATAGAAATAAATCAACAACTAAATTCATATGCTAAAACCTCCGCAGCAGAATGATGTTTGTTGCTCTTTATTATTTTATGCTCTTTGCTTGCAGCCTTCAAACTATTCAAATCGCTTAACTCCCAAAAGTGCGTTGTCTGCTCTAGTTCTCTCGAAGCAATATGTACTATAAACAGCAACCATTCTTAAAAATTAACTGGAAGTTTTAATCCATGAATTGTATTATGATTTAACACAGTCAGGAAAAAACATCATTTTGTCGTGAATCACGCCCCAGGTTGGTTCATTGACTGCGGAACTTCTCTCTATGAAGAAATGATTACCCCTGTAACTGCTGCAGGTGCTCCAGAAATTTCGAACTCATTCGAGGTCTGTTACAACCATTTATTTAACCGAATGCAATATATCTGATTCGAAAGACGGAAATCGATGAAGGCATGTGAAACACACAAAAAAGTCTGCAAACCTACGTCTTTAAAACTATCCAAAGAATTTCCACGAAAAGATCAAGTAGTCATTTCAAGATTCAGAACGGAACATTCTAAATTATACTCACAGAATACCGGGGGAAACCCTCCTAAATATGACCATTGTAAAGTTCTTCTAAATGTAAAACATATTAATTTACTGCCCTCTATTCAAAAGCAGTAAGCAAAAATACCTATTAGAACGCAGACATGATAACATTCTTAACTCACAAAGATTATCAGAAGAGAATTATTGATTTCGTTAAGGAAATCAATATTTACAATAGCATTTAGAGGAACTACTTATTATACTTGTGTTGTATGTACTGTCTTGTATGTATTGTATTGAATGTATTCTATGTATCGCATTTAATGTATGTATTGAATTGTTTTTATTGTATTTTCATACCGTTTATGATACTTAATATGACTCTAAATTTCATATTGTAATTGTAAAACATATTTATATGTTTAGTCGCTAATGACCTAGATGTCGACGATAAATGTAATTAAAAAACTTCGAAATAAGATCTCCGATTCGGAAATAGAACTTCAAATTTTTCCGACTATGCGGAAGAGACATACAATTACAAAGCATGCAATTCGAGCTCTTCGATAGTCACTGTACAAATAGATTTTGAATGTATTAAATTGCTATTCAAAACATCACAAAATATAAAGTACATACTTATATGCGTTATTTATTAGTGCCATTGTATATCGAGCAAGATGACGATTGTGATCCATTTTTATGACATCAATATTGCCATCTTTCGAAAAGAATCCCATTCTTAGAAAGAATTTGTTAAATTTTTGTTCACTAACTTTGAGATATAGAACTGACCACAAAACAGAACGAATGTTTTATTCGTGTGAAACATAAGTTCATTTATTTGTTCTGTAGACTACTGCTATTTTTACTAGCGTAGTTTACGAATTACAAATTCATTTTCGAAATGCGAACTCTGATCGGACGGATTACTAAACAAATTGCGAAGTGCATAATCGCAAAGATGTCGCAACTGATGTGCTTTGAAAACATCTCAGTTAAGCACTGCCCTTTCCATAGGATTTTTTTTGTTTTGGTTGCGTTTCTAAAACATTCTCTTACATGCAATTGCAGCAAAAATAAGGAATAGTATTTATTAAATATTCAGTTAAATGTAATTTGTTCAATTCGGTTTTAGACAGTCACTAGCAGCTCTTTCCGGGAATGCCTAGCGTGCTTAAAGTTCAATTTTTAGCACTAGTGCTAAAAGTGAGACGATGCTCAAGTGCTCTGATAAATTCGAGCATGCAACAAAGATAACAAAATTCTTTCGTCTGATCGGATGGACCAAAAGCATGAAAAGGACGGAAAGGACGAAAAGGATGGAAGGTGCGAAAGGGACAAAAATAACAAAAAGGACAGAAAAGACAGAAAGAACAAATGGTCCTCAACCCGAGTATTTCCGTTGAAATCTCGAAATCGATTTTCCCATTACATAATTCGCCCTATATCTAATACGAATAATTACTACGTATATAGGTACGTATACGGGAAAGTAAACTAGTGGTGCAGACTAATGGTACAGACTTTTCCGTATTTTTTTTTCTATTTCCTTTGGTCTCGGCAAGCTATTCGAACGTATCACATACCCTCGCCTGCTACGATCTATCGCTGCCCACAAGCCAAACAATTACATTTTTGTAATTTTTGAAAAAAAAAGAATAGATCAATATGACGATTATGTCATTTTATTGAGAGCATTTTGCACAATCCCTACCAAAAGTTTAAAAAAAAATTGGGAGGATTTGTTAGATAATCTTGTTTTTGTATTTTAATTTAAATTGCAAATATTGCACGCAAGTTTCAAAAATGTATACGACCTTAATTAAAGAAAATTTATGGACAACAAATTTAATTTGAAGATAAAATCTTTATCTTTGATTTTCTTGTAGGAATACCCCGGAAAAATTCAAACTTTTGAAATTTTCCAAAAGTTGGAGTTAATCGTGAAATTCGGACCTATGCTGCATTATAAGTGCATTTTACTCTATTTACCCTATAAGAAATTTACAGAAAATTTTAGCCAATTTGAGAAAATTTTGAAAATGTCCCAGGGGCTTCATGAAAAGTATTCCCAAAAACTAATGAATGATTTTGAAAATCGCACAACGTCGACCCAGGTCAAATGGATAGTGGTTTCTTCAATTTGGAAAAAATACTACGCATGTTGTAGGTGCTAGTGTAGTTCACATTCACAAGACTGCCAGACGGGCGGGAAGACGGACGGACGTATTGAAAAAAAAACTTTTTCGGTTTCAGGGGTCCCCAAAACGTGTATTTCCGTTCAAATCTCGAAATCGATTTTCCAACATTACGCAACTTTCCCAATAATACGTATATTACTCCGTCTATACATACGTATACGGAGAAGTAAAAAGTGCCAACATTTTTGGCGCCCTTTCACAAATGCCTCCTTTGTGCGATGCACAATTTGGCGATGCACTAGGGCCCTGACCACGATGACGTAGCTCGTCCTTCTGCACTGTTCCTTCTTCTGTCTTTGTGATATCGCCATGATTATAATAAATGTCCGCTCAAAGCAGTTTCCTTTAAATCCGACACTGTATATAAAAAAACGAGAGACACCTAAGATTTGTGACACACAAGCGTTGCATTAACGCGCGTCGAAAACGTTCGTCTTAAATTAACTCTGGATCATTCCCAGAATGGCAAACGAGCGCTTTTGACAACGCGCGTTGAACGTTTGGAAACGTGCGTTAACACAGCGCTCGTGTGTCTTAGACCCCCAAAACAACACACGTACTAATGAAAAAGGGAATAAACGTGTTCATCTTTCTTATAGACCACGAAACGTAGCTATATACCATGTAATATGTGTGTGTCAACATTTCAACCTTCTTCAATCTTCCCTTTCTATTCGGCTACTTTAGTATCGTTACAGGCAAAAGCAACATTGTATCTACTTATCTCCTTGGTGCGACAGCCCGTGAACGGGCTCAGGTCTACCGGCGACGTCCCTGCCTCGCAGCCATGAGTTAAGGGGGTACGTGTGGTTAGCACGCCGTATTCCGGTCTTCTCAACCTGAGAAGGGAATTTTCTTATCGTCACACAGCAACATATTTGGGACATCGTAAGGAAAACGCACACTATAATCTTGGCTCGACCGGGAATCCAAGCCGGGGCTGCGTAGTGGAAAGCGAGCACGCTGACCCAGAGCTAGCCACGAGCTCCAAAAGAAACATTACCTCCCACATATTTAAATAAGTGAATATATATGATGTTAAATATGAACAAAAAATATATGTTTAGTGACAGAATGTAAGGTATTAACATGTCTGCCTGTATATTAATATGAAATAAAAGCCGCATAATTTTCTCATTTGAAATGCACTTTAGCATCAATAACAATATATTTAAAGAAGAAATATTGTAGGAAGTTGAAAAAAAGATGAGCCATGATGCAAATCTATACTTGTATCATGAGATGAGATTCAAAATATCAGTTTATCAATACGTCGTTCATTTCGATACCAAATATATAGTTTATTTGCAACAATCGAAACGCACCCTGATGTGAAATTTCAATGGAAATGCACATTAATAGTCTTAAAGTGCATGGTGTATCGGTCACTTTCAAATTGCTATCCGGCGATACGTCAGGTCGCGTGTCGCAGGAGATTATCTCATTGATTGGCTCAGGTCGTCACGCAATGCAACGGCACACTCCTCATCTCAACGACCGCAAGCGCAACACGTGAAGATAATTGAATAGCTCTTTCCAAAGGGGCACGCTCTTCAAAGGTTAAAAGTTCCCCTTTAGAAGTCATGAATATGTAGGCTTTCACGACCGGAATCAATAGAAGATCAATTTTCCGGGCAGGTAGGCCGAAGTCCAGTTCTAATTGAAGGTCCAAAAAAAATTCTTCAACGCCAACTGGACTACGGCCTACCTGCCCGGAAAATGTATCTTCTATTAATTTTGTAGTACCGCCGTACTCTGTCTTGGTCAACAATACAGGGATGGATATTTGAGAAGTTCATTGCTGAACGGCGACATGATAGGAAAGTTAAGATAAGTGGATTTTATTTATTTAGCATTAGTGATGCAATGTTTTATACTAATAAAATGGTACATTGAAGTTTATTAAAGTTGGGGAAAATGTATATACAGTTATGTATAAGGCAATGATATCGTTTCGAATGCATTCACAATGCTATGGCCTTTAGTCCTGGATGTTTAATTTATATGTAAAATGTTTGTGTTTGCCTGTATGATGTGTAAGCAATAAGGCGAGCAGTTCCAAACAGTGCGAGAAAGCACGTTTAAATATGGCACATAATTTGGCGTTGGCTTTCAATTCATCGTATATAATTTTGATACATTTAGGAAAATGAACGTAAATGCTGACAGATCACACAAAGTTTTTGGGTGGAGTTTCTTTTTTTTTAAGCGAAACTCACATACTTCAGGAGGAGATTTAGATTGACACGCCAATGAAAGTATATGACGCGGTTAAGCAACTCGGTTGCTGCAATTTTTTTTTAAATGTCTCAAAAGCTTTACGATAGGCAGAATGAAAAATTCATATGTAATAAACAGAAAACACATTAAAAAATAATTTATTTAGTAAGTGAATTCTCAAAATAAAAAAAAATCACACTTGAGACGGCGCTCATCTCTATGATTTTAGCAGGCCGCCCCTTTGAACAATCTCTTGAAACCTAGTCGCGTCCCGTATCTCATAGGTTTCCGAGAAAAAAATCACTACAGGTGAACCCACTGCAGACAGGCCACCGACAAGTCTCGTAGATAGCTTATTACCATGGAAACCAGTTCGCGTTTTTCTCTTGGTTTGATCCATTCGTCAGCCTAAATTTACATTCCTAACTTTCGGCTCAAAGAAAACGAATAGAATTTCGCGTCAAAATGCCTTTTTTGAAAACACCACGGCAACTTGAACATTTATCTAGAAAACCCGATCCAAAAGTTCAGAGAAATGGCATGAGAAGGACAATTTTTTTACTAAATGACTGTACTTATCTGGGAGAATGGAAAGACGATCTCAAGCATGGTAATCTGGTGATATTTTGTAGTATTTTTCTACTAAAAGTGCATTTCAAATACTTTACTTATATTCACTCATTTATTCACATATTCACTCACATATTATACTCACTTATATTCTGCATTATACAGGAAAAGGAGTTATGAAATGCTGTGTCAAACAATACGAAGGTGACTATGAAAAGGGCAAGCGACACGGTTTCGGAGTGTTATCTACAATGGATTTTGATGGGAACTATGATATGTCATATTACGGATTCTGGCATGAAGGAAAAAAACAGGTTTGAATAAGAATCATATTTTTGTATACAATTTTACATTTTTTGTTAAACCATAAGAAATGGCTTTAAAACTCACAAATTAAGATATTCACGTGATTGATGCTGGAAAAGTCAGCATAAAATAAATTACATGTCTTTTTGACCAAATATTCATGCAGTGTTGTGCAAATGTTGAGAAATTAAAAGTGATTTTTTAAATTTTATTTTCAAACAGGCAAGAGAAATAAAAGAAGTAAATTAATTTAATTTGAGATCTAATATTTGGCAAACATGTCTTTCAATAAAACATCGCACAAAAAATAATGACAATTTTTGAAAACAGCGTCACTAATTTTTGAAAATTGTTTTCTCAAGGGCTTCGGTGTCTCATTTGCTAAAGGAAATTATTATGAAGGAGAATGGCTTCAAAGTAAACGTTCAGGGTTTGGTAAAATTTGGTTTGCTGATGGATCATATTATGAAGGAGAATGGGCTGGAGATAAATTTGAAGGGTTTGGAAAAATGATTTATAGTAAGTTATTTTTTGTTTCGTTTACTGACTAAAATCTTTTATTCTGTGTACGAGCAGGTGAATAGTCATCTACATATATTCTGAGATGAGTCTCTGCAAGTTTTGAATATTCCTCTTAAAAATTGCAATTTCTAGAAACAATAGTTTCTTGTATAAAAGATGACATACGTGTAAATAAAACTAATTGAAGGAGGAAAAGGACAGTTCAGACGATTTATTTTGTGTAGGTAACGGAAATCGATATGAAGGAAACTGGCACAGAGGCTTGAAGCATGGGCAAGGATGTATGTACCATGTTCATACAGGGCAAATTCAGAAAGGAATATGGATTAAAGATATAGCTGTAATGACCGAAATGAAGGATATGACATGGAGGCAATCAGGAGCTTGTCCCACCAGAAACCCCATACCAAAGGTTAGTTTAAATCTTTCAATATTAAAGAGTAAGAAAAGGTTTAAGTGTTCTACTTGTATTATATAATACTACAAAATATAATCAGCACATTAATTAATGTTCTCAAATTAAATTAATTAAATACCTGCTATTTGGAGTTAAATTCTTGAACGTTTAATGTTCATTATACAAACGTTTTCGATAATTCACCACTAAAAATTACTATGAATGCATAAGTCTGTATCATTTTCGTCTGGAGACAGATTATTTGAATGTGAAACACAATTCAGCTATTTATTAAATTTTGGCAACTAAACGAAAATATTAAATACACGTTAATAATGACATTTTTATGACTTGAACGTACACATTTGTAGTAGTTACTACGGGAATCCAAAACGCATAACTGTATTTGCAATTAACGGGCTCTAAAGGGCACATTTTCTTTTGGATGACTTATTTTTTTCTGTGAACCAAATATAGAAATTTAAAGTCTTAAATGCGCCATTTTCTAAAAATAAAACTTGAAACACATTAAAGTGGTTAATATTCTCGCAGAATGCTTTTCCGGTGTCCTCATTTAGTCGAATAAACAAGACTTACAAATAACTGAACTAGGGTCCAAGACACGAAAGAGGCACAAGTGCAAAATGTAATGCGTATTCTTGAAAGGATTTAGTACTCATGTATTGTGTTATCTGTGTTTGTGTGTGTTTTACGTTTGAGTGCGTGCATGGGGACATGCTTTTGAACTTCACACGAAGACTCAAAAACCTTTTCAAAATGTTCTCAAAAATAGCACCGATTTTTTTATTAAACCTAAAAATTTTAAATTAAACCTATATGCTTAACCTATATGCTTAAGAAAGTAAAGCAGGTCTCATGTTTGTAGAAATCCAAGATTTTTCGAAAATTGTAAAAGTGCAATTTTGGATGAGCTTCTTGCTGCAACTACAATATTGAATATATATATATATATATATATATATATATATATATATTTGTTCCTTAATGAAATCTGTTCTTTGAAGACAGATTTTGAAATAACGACCTATTCAATTTTTCGAAAATATGAGTATTTTTCGTGTAATTTTTCGTAAAATATAGACAGTATTAATTTTTTTAAACCAATTTTTCTCAATTTTTGTCATGTAACCACTTCCAGTATGAACACATTATTGATTGTGTTGAAAGGTGCAATCGCCATTTCCGAATTGCTCTTCAACAGTGGGAAGCAAAAAGGTGTTTAAAACATCAACGTAGGCCTGTGCCATGATAGTGCCACACAAAACATCAAGGGATACAAATTCCCTCCATGAAAAACACGACCACACCAACACAATTTAAGACGAGTCCGGATACTTTTGATCACACAGTGCAGGTCTAGGCTTTACTGTTCTATAAACATTCTTAAATTTGTATTTCACCTCCACTATAAGGATCCTGAAAATTTGAGAAAATGTGACAAAAATATATTTTAGGCGCCGATAGATAACAGCTGGGAAGTGGATAGGCCAATATCTAGTACAGATTAAAGAGATTAGAAAAGTAACTAGTACGAGAGTATGTGCCATTCTAATAAACCTCTAGTTTTTTTAAGTAACGAAAATTCATATTTGGTGACACGACACATACAGATGAGATGAATAGGTCATTCGATTTCTTTCGACCAGACAAATTGATAAACCGGTTCTCTCGAGAATAATCTTAAAAATATTTACAAAGCCATGTGTTTTTTATAGTTTTAATGTACCTGCGAGTACATCGGTGAAATGCAGTGAATTGCTAAACTCTCTTTCCGACGTTTAAATGAACTGTTACTACTAGATTCATCAGATTGACGATAATGAAATCTATGTTTGTAATAAAAAAATGTAAACAATTAGTTTAATCCGCACTCTTTTTGTAACGTTCTAATCTCGGAAATGGACGAGCAGTCATCTGTGATGTTTTGAGAAATGATGTTCACTATGAACGTAAAGCACAAATTCCTTAAAACGTATTATAAAGTGTCAAATGTTCGCATGGCTCCAACTATTATAATTATTTACCAATACTTATAAGAAATTTGCATTTATATATTTATATAATTATGAATTGCATTATAAGTTGTGATTTTTTTTTCTTTTTCCGGTAAAGAATCTGTTCTTGGGGGTTGATGATGCTTACCAGTTGTGGACACAGAAGATGCGAGACCAAACTCCCAGCATTCCCAAAAGATATTCCCAATATAAAGGCAAGTAATCTAACTTATTAAGTCGTAATGAATAATCAATATATTTGATCTCCCAGGCATAGATCTAAAGGGAAGCTCTTGGGGACAAGAGCTATCTCAGAGATTCTCAACCTTTCATAGCGTGACCCCTTTTAAAAGAAAAAATTGCTTCCCCGCCCCCTATAATAAACAACATACAAAATAATCATAACACAAATAATTACACATGAACGACTTGATAACATTACACAGACAATGAATAAAAACAAAAGTTTTCAGGTGTGTTATAATTATTTTTATACTATTAACATTTTCATTTTTTGGAAATATGAAAGAGTGTTTTTAGATGTTCTGAACCTTTATTCAAGAAAACAATAAATAACTTCTAATACACTTTTGTAAGAAAAAATATCTTAATTACACAGATAATTTCTCGGTGTATATTCGGCTATCGTCCCCCAATCGACCTCTTAATCATCATTGATCATTTTTAAAATGTCATCGACCCCAGCGTGTCGCTACCGATCCCGTTGAGAAGCAGTGAGCTACTCCCTTGACCTGGAAATGTTTCAATGCGAATATTAAAATTTATTATCTGGCAATATTTCGACAGAAAACTCGTAAAAGTTTTTCGTCGAAAAAGTGGAAAGTCTTCCTGAATGTAGTAAATTACTTCTTCAAACTGGGAGTCCGATGTCGCCCAAGGTCTCGGTGGTGTAGGCGATACCAGTAAGCCTACACCAGTAAGTGTCGAGAAGTTCTCCTGTAATGGAATCGCAACCGTGTGGCCGTAATAGCCGCCTGTCTGCAGCTTACGATCCCGTCGTTCTGGGAACGACTGACAGTGTCCACTACGGACGAAGCCTCACTTGCGGGAGCGCATGGTGGCTCGCACCGTGAACAACATGCCACCATTTATGACGACCCAAGCTTGTTCATGATTACGTTCCGTCCGAGGCGAATTGCTACGCTTATTGTGCCCAGAAAGGGGGCGGTGGAAATATGTCCACCGCTTTGAAGAGCATGGTTGAGCATCAAGATACCATCCATAGCGATGCCCCCCTATTCCTTTTATGCTCTTTATGAAGAAAGAATTACAAAGGTTAGCTAACCACGTTGAGTCTTTTCCTTACGTGCCCGGGTCTAAATGCATCTAAAGCAGACTTTATATATTTGAGCTATGCTCCGTCAACTTCGCAACCAAATCATGACTCTGACAACATTTACCCCATGCTCATCCAGACGCAGTTAATAAAGCTCGAGTTGCCAAGGCGCAGCGTAGTGATAGGATTGCTATGGCTAGATCAGGGAAACTCTTCTCTTCGAATGGAAATTATGAAAATGGCTGCATTGGAGAAAGAGCAACCTGAGAAGTCGAACGAGAATTTGGCTGCTCTGCTGGGTAAGATCGCCCGACTTGTCGCCACCTGTCGCGACAGATAGTTCAGAAAAGAAAAGAGACTACATATCGAATATATTTAGCAGCCATTGGAGCTGAAGCTACCGTGACTGCCGGATCAGTCCCATCTGATGGTCGGAGGTTCGATGATTCAGCTATACCTTCTACAAGAGCTGAGGTTTTTGCATCGCACGTAGGGTCACTAGCCCTGCGAAGACTTCAGTGAGCCAAATCCCTATGCTGATTTCTTCTCCCCTCTATCGAAGGCCTATCCTTAAGACAGGAAAAAGCTGGTGATCCCCTGCTCTGACACTGGTCCAAAGGGGGGGAAACATCTTTACAGGTAGAAATAAACAAAGAGCATTGTCCGGATTCCCTTCCAAAATCTCGTTAAACGGGCAGTGAACTTGAGGAACTTGCAATGGTAGACTGCCTCCCTGGAAGCAGATTGGGGGCGATCCCTCAACGAGGAGGCAGCTATAGTTTCATACCCGAATTAGGAGCTTTCGGCTGGCCCGTCCTCTTTGATTCTCTTTTATCAGCTACTGACATGGCCCGTTCCGACACCGATGGTCGTTTAGGACCAAACTTTTTGTTGAGACCTCCGGCTCCAATGACGTCCGGAGACGTAACTATTACAACTTGTTTTAACAGAGCTACACTGGATGCCAAGCCTACCTGAAAAGAAATCATTTGAACTTGGATAGGAACCTGGGGTACTTCTCAAACTAATATAGATCAAGAGCTCGTTGAGGTGGAAAATGAACCCAAAAGAAATATTCAATCCCAGGGGCAATTGAATGAGACCTATGCCAAGTAACTTGATACTTTAGACGGCTTCTCTGTACCATCACTACTAATCCTAAAAGACTCCGTAGACATGGAGCCAAACTTGCTAGGAAGTGCTACTCTTATGCTAGAGCGCAGGACCTTTTCAAGAATGATCCAGCGCTTTTGGCAAAGTGCATTAGTACGGACATTGACTGTACTAGTGCCAATCAACATCTCCTTAACAAGGATGAAGTTAATGACCTTTACAAATTCATTTGGGGTAACACGCGCACGATTTTGCTTCCCGAATTAAGAGAGGGTGATAAATTGTCGACACCTGAAATGGACCCAAACAAATCTATGCGCGGTGCAAGTTGTAGAAATTAAAAGCCGTCTGCCTAGGTTGAAAAATGCTACGGCTCTAGGACCCGTTAAGATAAGAGTTAGCCACATATTTTCAGGAGCAAAAATTGAAATATTGTCCCTATTGTACACCCAAATTTTATTCAGTGGTTTTGTGCTTCATGGAGGGAAAGCTAATCGCACCATCCGTATACCAAAAGAGGGTAAAGATAATAAGTTTGTCATTAACAATCGCCCCATCACAATTAGTTCCCTGCTGTGCAGAATATTTTTGTGCATTATGAACAAAAGCATTCAATCCGTGGTGGATTTCAATCCACGTCAAAAAAGGTTTGTCCCTGAACCTGTTTCGCTAATGTTCAAATTCTACACGAAGCAGTCTGGCATGAAAAAAGCAGAGAGTTGTGTCGGCGGTGTGCTAGATATATCCAAAACATTTGACACTGTTCCTCACACGGCCATTCTGTGTGCTGTGAACAGGAAAGATATCCCTGACGCCTTTACCAATTTGGTAATGATCTCTTACGCCGACGTTTCCACCGTCATCGAGTACCCACAGAAAGGCATTGAACCAATTCGTACAGGAGTAAAATAGGATTCTAGTTCATTGAGAATGATTGTAAATGATTCTAGTTCATTGAGAACTCTTGTCTGTAAAGGTTGGGGGAAGGGAATTAATCTGGTCAGTAATGATCATACCCTAACATACCTGGGAGTTAACTACTCTAATTGGAACGGCTTTCCAACGAAAGCATCCGTAGCGATTTTGATGGAAGCAATGACGAGGCTTCAGAAGGCGCATTTAAAGCCCACTCAGAAGTTGGCTTTACATCATACCTACATAATGCCACATTACCTCTACCAATTGGTTTTATCGATGCCATTTATGTCCAAGGTCAGGGAAGCGGACAATCAACTCAGAGGCGGTCAATCAATTCCTACACCTGTATATGATTGACGCAGATGGCTTATTCTACCTGGCCAAGAGAGATGGAGGACTGGTATTGTTGTTGCTCGCCCAACACGTTCCTAAGGTAGCGCTGAAACTAGAATTACGATTAGAAAAAATTGAAGATCCTATTTGCAGATGGCTGAGCTCTATCAGAGATTCTACCAACGGACATTAAAGACCACCCAAACGCTGAGATTCAACTGGCCGTATACTGATTTGAGGACTTATAAGAAGAAATGCGCCGATGACGAAGTAGCCGCCTGGGAGAAGACTTAAACCTGACCTGATACTAAAAAGCCGGCATGGGGTCCACGTGATCGATGTGACTGTCCACCACAAGGATGGTTCTAGGAATCTGAAGTCAGGGGAGGAAAAGGTGGTAAAATACCAACCAATCATTCTCTTGACAGCCCAACTTAATGGACTGCCCAACACCAGAAACCTGCCAGTGGTGGTTGGAATCCCTGGGGCTATGTCAAGATCCACAGTCAGTGCCCTGAAGACGTTGGGGATCACGTCTCGTGGCGATCTACTGATTATCTCATTGATTGCTCTCAGCTCTATTAAGCTTTAAACACAATTTGTAAATTACGATAGTGCAATTTCGCATTGCTGGTAGTAAATGCAGAAAATGATCTTCTTGGTCCCGTGGGGAAGTCTAGGGAACCCAGAGGATCCTAAAATGCCTAGGGATTACATAGTTACCTCGACATTGTGGGACGTGTATGCTATTTAATTTAGCACATAGAAAATTATGTAGTTCGAATTCACGTTTTATGGGTCTCTGATACCGAAAAATCGATTGACGGCCGAACGTTTGTCTGTGGTCAACGCGTGCGCGTATCCGTACAATGTTCTTCAAAAATTACCTATACGTGAAATGAATTGTACTAGAACATATTCATGAAAGTAGCCATTGCCTATCCGCACGGAGCTGCTGCGGATAATGTGTTTGTACTGCAGTACTGGCTTACCCAACATGGCCTACAAACTACATGTTTAATTACAAAGATCAAGGCATTTTGAGTTAGGTTCAGAACCTGAATATTACAGGAAAAAGTCAATGAAATGAGTCAGTCTTGAATGATGGAAACTGAAAAAACAGGACTAACTCTAATAAAGAGTTTAGATAAAAATCGAA
This sequence comes from Gryllus bimaculatus, assembly GCA_017312745.1. Taxonomy (NCBI): domain Eukaryota; kingdom Metazoa; phylum Arthropoda; class Insecta; order Orthoptera; family Gryllidae; genus Gryllus; species Gryllus bimaculatus. The sequence goes on from BOPP01000146.1 coordinate 66,575, forward strand.
TTCACACACTGTATCACTAATAAAATTAAAAATCTTTACTTTCAAAGTTTGCTTTCACTTTACTTCACCAAAAAAATGATAAATCTGACCATAGGCTTTAAACATGTAGGTGACTTCTTCAATCATTGTGTGTTGGTTTGTTAAAGTTCACTTTTACACATATTTAGATTATTGGACACACACAATTTATGTGTGTCCAATTCCCTTCCTCTCAGTCTCTTCAACCCTTCATGAAAGCTTGGAACTGCAAAATTTCTCACCTGAATTGTAAGGCTGTATGTTTTTGACCACTTCGTGTGATGCCTGTTCTAATAGATTTCAGGTATGGGAATCTATTATATCAATAAGAACGAATAATCTCAGAATAAGAAAAAAATTGTCTCTATATCTTGAACTTCATTTTTTCTTCTTTAATTTTAATTTTATTATTATTATTATTATTATTATTATTATTATTATTATTATTATTATTATTATTACTACTACTACTATTATTTCTATTTATACATTAAATACAATAAGTAAATTAATTGAAAAATTCATATCACAAAACTTAAATACCTTCTTGGAAAAATATCAAACGGTAGACAGAAATCAATTTGCACATCAAAAAAATAAAAGCACCATAGGTTCTTATTGGAAAACTTGGTAGAAGTAATTAATGAAAAATTACACAAGGGATTACATGTAATAGCATTAAGCATTGACTTGTCAAAAGCATATGATGTGATTGACTGTGATAAAATGTTAGATGCACTGGAAAGCATAGGAGTAAAAGGTAATTTTTTACAGTTATTCAAAAACTATCTAGAAGGGAGATAATTTAGAGTCAAAATAGAGAACACTTATAGTGAAACAAAAACTGTGAAAAGGGGAATTCCACAAGGAAGTTTTTTAGGCCAAATATTCGTGAATTACTTAAAAAATTATCTAGAAAATGGTTCCTATTACATATGTGCCTATGACAAGATGCTATTATCCATAAACAAAGACCAAAAGAAGGCAGAAAAAAAGTTGCAAGATATTCCAAAAATGGTGCCATTACAAAGGGCTAGAAAATGATGATAAATGAGAAAAAGACTAAAATATTGCATATCACACCACCAAAAATTGCAAGAACACAAGTTAAAATACTCTTTCACAAAGCTGATTGTATACACAAAAATGCTTAAAACTGTCACTGTAACAGTATAATTCTGTAAGAAAACTGAAGAATTTGTGTGTGACTTTTGATCCGAACCAGAGCTAAAGAGGGCAGATTTTGGATTTAAGCAAGAAATTAAGAACATGGGTATGGAAACTAATGAGGATTAAAAATTTCATATCTTATAAAATTTTCACTTCTTATTAATAGTCTCTGATCAGATATGGAATTGGAGTATGGGGATCTACATCAAAAACCCATGTAGGTATTATTCAAAATTTGCAGAACAAATTTGCATGAAAATCCTCAATGAAAAAATGAATATAACAAAGATAACCCTGGAAGAGAGTACAGCGCTACATGGCATAATGACAATTGCATGAATTTCAAATTTTACAAACAAACTTTTTCAATGAGGAATATAGAAAAATCAGTGAGCATAATTATGAAACTAGAAAGAAACACAATTTCATACTGCCAGAAAGTTTTAATAAATTTGGAGAAAATGCTTAAAACAGCTATTCCAAAACAGTTCAACTCACTGCTGGATGAAATGATATAAGTTACATCAAAAGAGAATTGAAATAGGAACTAAAAGACCAGTTACTAGACAAAACAAAAAATAGAAAACACAAGAGGAAACCAAACTAAATAATTATTTATAAAAGCAAACAAAATAAAAACGGACTTTACTGACAATATGACCTTAATTTTTTACTTTAGTCAAACGCAATCTCTTTTTTGCCTGTTCAATTTTGGATGTTATATTTTTTACAACTGATTCATAATTTTTTTTTTTCTTTTACTGTTTTATGTTCTTATATATACTAATTAATAATTATTGCCATTTTCCCTTTGACAATCTAAGAATTCAATGTTTATTATGATGATGATGATGATGACGATGATGAATATAGGAAGTATATTAAAAAATAAAAGAAAAAAATTAAAAGAATGGTATCCAAGATACTAGGCACAACATAAAAATTGAAAGTTCAAGAGTTATCCCTTTAGCGTGTTGCTTACTGCCATTTTGTTTTATTTATAATTTATTTGTTAATTTAAATAATAATTTAATATCTTTTTGTTAGTTGATTTGTCATTATAAGTTTTCAATATGTTGATTATGTATAACTTAATCTTCATTTTTACTTTTAACTGCAGTCATTACAAGACTTGTTAATTATGTAAAATGTTCCTGTTGTTCCTTAATTCCCATTTTTGACTTTCATTCAGTTTGATTTATTTTTTTTATTTATTTTTTTTATTTTAGATAATAATTTGATTGTAATTTGTCAATTAATAATTATGTAAATTGTTAATTGTTCACTGTAAAGACTCATTTTTGTTACTGTGTCTTATGACTTACTTCCAAATTATTTAATTAATTGTCTCATAATTTTCATGGCTATTATTTTTCAATAAACAATGTACAATGTAGACAATTTGACAATTTACTTAATGTTAATGTTAGTTGCCATTTGCCTTACAATTTCTATGCGTTCCTAGAAAAAAAAAATCTACATTTCAGTAGAAATGGTTCATACAGCATACAGTAACTGGCAAACTACAGATTATTGGGTGAACCTTAGTCAACAATGGTAACACACAAAAAAACAAACAAACAAAACCAAAGTTCAAAGTAACACACCCCTCTCTGACAAGTACAAAAAGTACTTAGAGAAGGTTTGGAGTGTACTGGATAAAACAAATTTGACAAGAAAGGTATTTTTGCGAACAGGTGTACCATGATGTAATGTAGTCAAGCAGAATTAGTATTCTTTATTCTTATTTTGTTGCTTTTCGGTGATGGTATTTGTTGTTGTTCTAAATTTTTATGCGAACACTAGCATTTGATGTACACTGTATTGTTGTATTTCTTTGGAAATTAAAATAATAATAATAATAATAATAATAATAATAATAATAATAATTATTATTATTATTATTATTA
>BOPP01000146.1:69722-118711 GCA_017312745.1 Gryllus bimaculatus
TATTATTATTATTATTATTATTATTATTATTATTATTATTATTATTATTATTATTATTTAGTTTTTGGAATTGATAGGTACTAAAGTTTCACTAAAAAACAAACAACTTAATTTTAATTCTTTTTGACGACTTCTGCATTCTTTGTAAACAAAAATTCAATTTCTTTTTTTGATAATTTTAGCTCTTTCAGTTCCCCAAATCGAAAAGAAAAGTATTGGATCTCCAAGTGCAGTGGTTATGTGATTATATTGTTATAAACAAATTTGCAGAAGAACCAAAGGTCAGTGGCACAGTGTAAACAATTAACAAAAAAAATTATTTTGCAATATTTTCATTTAATTTATTTATAAACATTATGAAAAATGGCAGAACAAGAATTTCAATATTCAAGTAGTTGTAGGACTAAGAATATATAAATACCGTATTGCTTTAAAGGCAAGTTGGAAAGGCAAGATGAAAACTAAATGTGATTACTTCTGAAAATGTAAGTGAAATTAAAAGTAAAGACCAATATTAGACCAAGTATTAAATACTTAAATTATAATGTCCTTTACTTCAGGAGCAAACATCAGAGCTTTCCAATCAATTTAAAGTGTTAATAAAAGTTGAATTTGTTGAAAAAGTTGAAGAAGAGTTCCTGCTGCTGCGACCTCTTTAGTGGTGTGTCTATCTCTGATCCCCATTGGTTTGTACTTCCAGATTAATTTTGGAAATCCGTTGGTGTTCATACACTGTAAATAATATTTCCATCTCCTTTGAAGCTGTTCTATCACTTCTACTAAACATTAAGTTTTCAATTTCTTTCTGCTTTCCTGCTTCTGTTTCTCAGTTTCTTAGTTTGTCTCTCCTTTTGAATCCCATGAGGTGTCTTAGAAACCTCATATGAGCTGCCTGTAGTTTTTGTTTCTCTCTCTCTTTCATTACCCATGTTTCAGAGCCATACATGTTTCTAGGTTTTGTAGCTTTATTGTGGAATTTTATTTCTAGGTCCATGTCTATGATCAAAGTATCTCTTAATTGTTCTACATATTCTACTGTAGTTATTAAGTTTGTTTTGTATGTCTTCCTGAATTTGGTTGTATACACTTATATTTTCAAGGTATGAAAATTTATTTACTTGCCATAACGTTTGTTTTCCGAACTGCTATCTTCATGGAATATTCTTGGTTCACTTTTGTCGATTCAAAAACTGCTCTTTGTAAATTATCTTCAGAATCCATTATGATAGTTTGGTCATCAGTAGGGGGAGCAGATGATGACCTAAAACATTTCCAAAAATGATCAACAAAATGCCCTTAAAATGCCCTAAAAACAACAAAAAATTTGATCAAAACCACTTCAAATAAACAACTCAAGCTTTTGGATATGTTACTGATGTAATCAAGGCTTCTTCCTTTTGTTCAAGTGAACTCAGCGTGCAAACATTGGGTTTGGACTGTTCTTTAAAAGAAAATCTCTGCTCTTATTTATTGCAAAATCGGCCAAACTGGCAATGGCGCTGAGAAACGTCACAGGAACCATGGTCACATACCATAGTACTCACAACGGCTGACATTGCAATCAAAGAAATAAAATAGGCTACTCAGGAATTCAGTGGTGAACATTTGTTGCATCCTGTATATATTGTTTGAAGCAAGTAACATCAAAATGATATTAAAATTGATTAAGTCAGCAAAAAATGCAGTAAAAATAATGTAAAAAGGTAAAAGATGACTTATTAGTTGAAATTGATGAAAAATTCAGAAAAAAATGACATATAAAAATGGGTCATTTCATTTCTTCATAACAAAATTAATTGTATACTAAATGGCATGGTTCTAAAGTGAAAAGTTAAAAATGACATTTCATTGAAATCCGCTCCCTAGTCATCAGCATACAGCTTGTCTTTTGTGATCTGTATTCCTTGTCAAACTTTCCTTCCCCAGTTTCTCACTGTGGTAAACATAATATATATATATATGTTGAAGAGGATGGGTGATAATCCACTTCATCTTAAGCCCCAGTTGGTTGTTATTGCTGCTGACTTTTTTCCCGTCTCTTCACAGTATTTTAATTCTTGAGTTCTTGTAGAGAGTTTGTCTTGTATTGAGTTACTGATCCTCGTTGAGTATTTCACAAATTTTCTGAGATTAACTTTGTTTTAAGCCTTTTTATTATCAATAAATTTTATGAAAGTAGGTAGATTCCTTTCCCTCCTTTGGTCTATGAACATCTGTAATGTAAAGATGGCATTTTTAGTGCTACACTTTCGGAATCTATACTGCTCTTCTCCCATGAAATTTTCACATATTTCTTTGAGTCTGTTCCTCAGCATACTTGCATATCGCTTAGAAGCTTTTGATAGTAATGTAATGCCCCTCTAATTGTTACATATTTTCATTGAGCCCTTCTTGTGAATGTTACTCACCAAACCCTCTTGCCACTCTAATGGAATTGTTTTCTCTTGCCATACTTTGTTAAAAAGTTCTAATAACATTTCTTTCCATATTTTACGGGTTCTACGTGGACCTCATCTGGACTGGGGCTTTTCCTATATTTTTTAATTTCTTAATACTGTCTTGAGTTCTTCTATATTCATATGTCTAGATCATCAGTGTGAGAGATTTGGCTTGTTCCCTCCAGCACTTCATTAGAGAGTTGGATTGTTCCACAGGGTGGAATAGTGTTTTATCCAATTTTCTTCTAGTATGCCATCTAGTCTGATTTTATCTTTCACATTCATGTGCAGCAATTTCAAAAGAGAATTTATTAAGAGCCTGGTACATCTCTTTCTATGCTTTTAATAAATTTTCTCTAGTCCTCTCTGCTCTGTATTCAACTGACACATCTCACTTTGGCCAGTTATCTGTTATATCCCGTGTAGTTTTTCACTTTTCATTTCTGGATGTAGGTTCTATATTCTTTCTTCTTTTGATTTATCATCTCTTTTAGATCATTGTTCCATGTTCTCAACCATTTTGTTTTCTTGAATGGTTTATAACCCATACACTCTTTTCCTGCTTCAATCATAGTTTAATCAAGCTCCAAAATGTCTCAATATTTTGTTTCTCTACCTTCTGTAGTTTTTCTTTCATACAAGATTCTGATACTTTCATCTTGTAAAAGGAACACCTAGAGTTTTGAAGTTGTTTTATTTCTATTTTCCTTAGTTTTTGTTTGTTGTGAGACCGCAATGTGGTAAAGAGTAAAATTAACCTTGCATCACAACAAATAGATAGACGGATAGAAACGATATTCTATGGGGCATATGTTCTGATTGGGTGTACGTTGCCTGGTGGCAGAATGATAATGATTGATAATGGTTTTAAAATAACAATCGCTATACCCAGCACAGCTTCTCCATGTTTTTTTGTTGTTGTTTTTATTACTAAATTTAACATCATGATAAACTTTTGCTAACATGAATAATTGACATGTTAACTTCATATTGAAGTTACAAGGATATATTTTTGAAGCAATTGAGAAAGAAATGTGACTGAATGTGACTGAAATTCAATGTGACTGAAGGGAAAGCATCATGTAGAAAAATGATTGTAGTAATCTCTTTTCAGAGTTGTTTACAGCTAAATATGTTTTGGTTGTTCTTTCCTGACCTTTTCTATCATACTTTAAAGTAGAAATTAAAAACGAATTAAACATGTGCCTTAAAGATTTGAATTCATTTTAACAATAGTGTGCTTTAATAAACAGATAAGTTTTTGGTTTTGTTTTTCTGAAATAATAAGGTAACACTGAATGAAGTTATTTGTTTGGTAATAGGAAGGACACACAAAAGAACTGAAAATTTTGTTTTCTTATAAAAATATTTTCAATCGGTCATTACTAGGGAGCGGATTTTAATGATATGTCTTTCTTTTTTTCTTTTCACTTCAAAACAAAACAACGAAAAGACCAATTTTTTTTTGAATTTTTAATTGATTTCGAACAATAAGTCGTTTTTTACTGTTTTACATAATATTTAATGCTTTTTTTTTTTATTCCATCGATTTTAGTATCATTTTAATGGTACTTACTTCAAACAATATTTACAAGGTGCAACAATTGTTCACACACAATTTCTGAATAGCATACTTGATTACTTTGCTCATATATTGTAATCTCAGCCATTGTGAGTGTTACGTAATCTATGGTTCTTGTGATGTTTATCGGTGCCATTGTCAGTTCTGCCAATATCGCTATAAATAAAGACAGATTTTCATTTAAAAAACATTCCAAACCAAAAGTTTGCAAGCTGATTTCACTCAACATAAATAAGAATCCACAATTACATTAGTAACATATCCAACAGCTTGAGTTGTTCATCTAAAATGGTTTTGATCAAATTTTTTTACATAATTTTTATTGTTTTTAGTTCATTTTAAAAACATTTTAAGAGCATTTTATTGATTTTTGGCAATGTTTTAGGTCATCAAAATCGACCCCCTACCCATTACCAAAAGAAAATCCTATTTCATGTTGCCTAATTACTTTAATAAAAGTGAATTAGAATAAACCTCATTCTGCATCAATGCAGAATTAATTTCGTTAGATATAACTGGCTGGTCCTGACAGCAGTCATATTTGTTATTACATTTCTCACTCTATTTCAATTACTTTCATATAATTTGGCACCATATTAAAGGCGGAAAACAGAAGGAAACTGGAAATGGTAAGAGAAAAGCATTTAGCTTGCAGGAGGTACAATAAAAAAAAACTTAAATCTGAAAGTCTGTAGTAATTTATTAACTGTTTTTCCACAATTTTCAATTCTGGTGTTATAGTAATCCTTCTGACCACATATTGTACTTCATTCTTACATTTTAGTATACACATTGCTTTACACTTTCAGTGTAAATTGTTCTTAGAATCTCACTATTAATTTAAAAAATATCACATTATGAAAAATAGCAACTTTGTTTTACATCCTATCTTCAGAACAATATTCAATTTGCTACAGAACAATAAGTGCCACCTTGATGTTTAAATTCAAAGAATGATAAAACAATTTAAGTTTTTCATTAATTGCAATGTAGCTGATGGTGCTTTCTTCCAAATTTTAAAAGGGTGAGGAACGACTGAAAAAAAATTCTCCTGCTGGTTGTTCTTTTGTTCACACAGCGTAATAATTCACATACATTATAAGATCCAAAATCATGAAGTAAACAATAAATTGGCAATTTTCTTGAAATACTAATATCGAAAGACAATACAATAAAACAAAAAAGAGACAACAAAATTTGCTATTTCATCTCTAATATTTTCATCACCTTCATCATCATGAAAGTACACTTGTCAGAATTTGCATACTGGGTATTGGAGAATGCAAAAATATAAGAAGTCTTACTACTTGCAAAATTACTTAAACTTATATTGCTGATTACTACTTATATTCCTTCTAGCTTCAGCAAAATTCCTCACCAGAATTAACTTAGCATAGCACATAATCATCCATTATTTCCAACCTTTATTTTCCTAAACTTTATCATCTCTTCTTGTAAATTTCATTTAGTTCTCACTTAAGTCTTCATAAATAAAGAAATGAAAAGCTGAAATTAGTGTTTTAGTTCAAAGTAACATGAGATACAAAATAAACTTTGGTTTTTTAAAAAAAAAAAAATGTTGTTTATAATCAGTAAGTACATTCTACATTAAAAATATCAATGGACGGAATACGTAACTAGTATGCTCGTAAACACAAAAAAATATCCATAATTCTTTAATAACAGTAGATCAGATTCTGCATTCTTGCAGCTAACTTCATCAGATCATTCACTTCTTATACTACTGTTATTACCAGGGTAAAGAATGTCCTTTAAAAATTACAGGAATACAATGTTATTCTGTTCCATAGTTCATTCCTAGAGTAGATGATACAGATTAAGTTTTAAAACAAGTAGTTAAACCAGTAGCTAATATAGCATTTTACAAATATTTTCAAATACTACAAAACTGTAAAGTCTAATCAGAAATTAATAATTTTTAACAAGTGAAATATGCATCATACAAAAAGACCATGAAACTTTAATAGAAAAAATGTATTGCATCAACAATTAAATGTGATGGAAAAAAGAGTAATAATTTTGGCAAGATTGAAGACTAGACAAACCCACAAGCAAGAGGTTCAATTGCACAGAAGGCATATTGGGCCAATGAAACTGCATGTAAATCCAAGCTCGTAGCTTGGACAGTGAACAGCCTCACCACAGCAAATCTCAGGGAGGGAGGAAGATAATTTTGCAAAAATCCCATTTATAAACACTAATAGTAAGTAAACAATGAGAATTAAACACTCTTAAAAACACTTCAAAATTAGTTTATATTACAATATTCACATATATCATAATCCACATAATATGGGAGCAATTCAAAACACGATTATCTAATTTAAAATTATATTTAAAAACCTTCAAATGTTTGGGATGTGAGAAACCATCACTATCCCTCCCTTAGGTCTGGCTATTTTAATGGCATCCCTAATATGTAATAGGGCAGTAGTACCAGAGAAAGGAAAAATTAAAATGTTACTGAGAAAAGTAAATCCTGGAACTTCGTTAGAAGTTGTTTATGTTCAAACAATTAATCAAAAAATCATTGCAGACAACAGAAGAGAATGTTCCCACACTTTGTCATGTCAACTGTTAAGTATCAAATGTGAAAAAGTATCTAGCCTGTTATCATCATTTGATGGTTATTTCGAAGGCAATATGCACACAGAATTAGCGAATGTGTTCCCATTTTAGAAAGCACTCAACCCTAGCTGTAAACAATTGAATATGACAGTGAAAACTCTGATTTTATTGAATTTTTTGAATGAATTAATTGAGACACCAGAAAAGAAGACATTTTTCACATTCAATACTTAACAGTTGACACGATTACGTCACAACCAAAATTCAATTACTCGTTAAGAAATAAGTAGGTCATGTTTAGAACATGTAAATAAGTTTGAAATCTTTATCAAAATTATATTTATTACAACACAAAAATACTATTAAAAAAGAAAAACACGTAAACTTCATAGAACCAGATGAAAGTTCAAATCTACCATTATCCACTACTTATTTTATGATTTACAGATAAAGTATACAGGGCCAAGTAAAGTTTTAACATCAGAGTCAGAATTCATCAGCAGGTAGATATTCTGAAAATTTCTCCTGAACATTAGAAATATTTCTTAGTCTTCCTTTATAAATCACTTATGGATCAATATATTTCAACTTTTTGAAATGATATAATTAATAATGCCCTATGTCATGGTTAATATCAACTTTTAAAAACTAGCTAATTTAATGGTTAAATCCAAAACTGTGGATAAATTAAATGTAGCAATTAGGTACCTGTAGGTCCTCAGTGAATTTAACAGCATTAAACCCATTTCTTTACCTCCCTCTAGATCCCAGTGTCATAATTCAGAAACAACATAGTTATATTAAATTACAATACATTAATCAGTCTAGTTGCAGAAAATTTAGGTACAGCAAGGTCATCTTAGAAGACTCCACATGACTGGCCATCCTCTCGTATTTCTGAACATCAATAACTGTCATTCAGCTTTCACAAAGCTCTTGTGTCGCATACCCAAATTGCCACTGGAAGCAACAATTTTTACCCGGTGTCCTGTGAATTATGCAAGACTGTGCCCGAGTGCAGAGGAAGAACAGAAACGGCTATATATTGAGAAAGGAATTGCAATGGTTGCAGCAGACACACACAGTCTATTGAAAGGAAGTAACCCACCGAAATAAATTGCCTCCTCAATAAAGAAGGCTCATGTGTAAGAATTTAAAACTTCCCCTTTCTAAACAATTTCAACTGTTCTCCTACTTTTTTTAACTTTAGGTTTCATTCAGGTAAGATAATTATTATCTTCTCACAATTATACACCCAACTGTCATACAAATGAAAACTATTTTGTAACAAAGTTCATTAACTGTTTGTTTTGTTGTCACCTCTTCAGAACACATGCACTGACAACTAAATACGATAAATTTTTCACTTGTTTCTAGATAGTAAAACATTTTCTACGGCAAACAATAATAAATGCTATTATTTGGATCTCTAAAACATCCTACATTAATGAATTATTTAGATCTATTAACTAATTTACTTTTTCAATATAAAAGTATATTAAATTGGTCCCTCAAGACATAAAAAACTGGAAATAGACTTATTAATCATAATAAATTCTTAAAAAATGCTGCACCATGAGCGTGGAATTGCTTACAGGTAAGCAATGGAAGTAATTTTCCCTCTTTGTTGAGCAAATAATTAACACTTATCACAAGAAATTCACAAACTATTTAAAAACCCTAATAGTTTCTAAATTGCACAATTTATTAAAAGCATCATTTATTTCTAACCATGAATCAATATTAATTAGGTTTTAAAGTTTAATACATTCTTACGATTCTCAATTTTTGAGATTCAAACCTAGTGGAAACACAAAAATACCAACTTTTCCCTTTTAAACACTTTGTCCACTGAAGTAAGAAATGCAACTGGAGATAATTTCTTTCATATACAACCCAACAGCATTGACTTTCAAAACATTCCCTATTGCGTTAGTTATTTTAATGGAAATATTGTTAAAATGAATAGAGTTTATTTCATCTTTATAATGCCACGAGTCTAAATATGAGTCTTGGAGACATGGAAAAATCAATATTTTCTCTCTCAATAAACACACATGAAACTGTAAGATGTTAATTTTCTCTTCGCACAATAAGTAAATGTGTAAAAAATTTTGTGTCTTCCCAATGTGAGAAATATAATCTGCATCAGATTTCTTTTGAAATAAATTTTTATTCAACTTTGCATTATCTCTGGTGCTGGTGTAGTGAATCTTATTTATATTCAACAAACGCTTAAGACATTGAGATTAGGGAAGATTCTATGTACTCACTTTATGCAAATATTCTTTCCATCTTATGAAATAGCAGCAACATTTTGGAGATAAAAAAAACTGCAGAAAGTTCTTTACAAAATATACTATTTCGATTGTTTACCAATTCATATAGGCAGGGGTCTTCAACCCAAAGTTTCCTTGGAACCCTAGGGTTCCCTGGAATGTTACAGGGATTCCACAACTGATCACTATTTGCTCAGCCAAAACATACAAAATGGAAATCATCTACACAAGACTTTTTCATCTAAGAATGGGGTAGTGGACCACCTTACTAAAATATTAAATTAATATAATATTTAAGTAAAAATTACAATATTAATATAAACTGCAGCATATAAAAAGGCAATAGATTGTACAAACATAAAAGATTGATCAATCAATTCAAAAAATATGGATAAAACCAAAATACATAAGAATAAAGATTTTTTTTCATTTTCATGAATTCATATACATAATGTTTATTACACCTGATGATTCTTAAAACTACATTATTCGAAATAATGTGTTTCACAATAAGTGAAAAATAAAACATTTTTCTGAAAATTATGTATAGTGGTTGTCCAAAAAGAAAAAGGATACCAGTGTTAAATTATAAATATTTAAGACAATCACTATTATACATATATATTTTTGTCAGTTTAAATAATTTTCAAAATTTGAGTAAAAAAATGCTTTGATAAACTATTTTGTCGGCTACTTAAAAATGAGGTCCCTTCAAGAAAACCATGAGCTCAAAGGGTTCATAAAGGTGTTCCAGGTTGAAGACCCCTGGTATAAGGCAAAGAAGAGTTGGAAACAAAATCACGAAAGAAAGGTAGAAACGGAGAGAAAAAAGAGTTCACCCACCCTGAATCATGGCATATTAAGATCAAATCATATTGCTAAATATTTAAGCATTAAGTTAGTACTTAATATTCATAACAACTGATTTTATCACATTGTAAATTTACTGCGCCTAATTAGAAATTGAATATTAACAGCTTTTCCTCTCTAAAACGTACAAAACAAATTAATAAATTGAATTTTCATTCTGAATTGCAGAGTACCTGAAACTCTAAACATTCGAATTATGATACAACCATAGTGTACTGTGAGCGTATCATATCTACTGATCTCAAAAAAATAACAAGGATTGGAAAAAATCGGTACATTTTCATTGTACACAGAATAGTTTAAAAGTTTAAACAATGAATAGTAAGAACCAATGTGTGAAGAGTAGAGATTTTTCTCAATTTTCCTGGGGGAGAAAAAATAATAATATGCAAAGGTCATTAAAAAACAAAGAAAATAAAACTGTTATGCAGGCGCATAACAGTGTAAATAGATTACCGACATGTCCTTTAGAGGGATTGTTTCTCTCCATTTCACAACAAATGGCAACATGACTTTTCCAATTAATTCAGAAAAGCAGACTTCTTTGTTTCTCAGAGAGAATTCTCCATAGATATTGCAATAAGTTGTCTGATAACATCCTAGCATTTTATTTCAAGTTCCTGTGATAACAGGGGAAAATAGTAGTTCTTTTTTTCCATTAGCATTTTAGAAAAATTTTTCTCAGTATTTCCAGCTTCCAAATTTCCTTTTATATTTCCCGGTCTCAGCTGTCAAGAAACAAGATTCTTTTTCTAATACACATGTCTCCAAGATTGTCGTTTCAAAAAATGAAGACTGGTAACTTCTGATCCAGTAGAGAATTTAAAAATAAGTTATTTTACTTTTCATAAAATGAATTAAAAGGTTCTTAAAACAATGACATCAAGCAAAGATATATGTAACTGCAAAAGTCACATTGCTCATAGCTTAAGTTATAAACAAAAAAAAGATCATCCAAACATCAACATGAAAAGTGCGAAAAATTGCATTATCCTCACAAATATATTTAGCATACCCATAGAACATTACATGATGTGTTTAAGAAGACCATTAATTCTCTACACTATTCACACTAATATTGCTTTAATCAAGTAAGTCCGTCAGATGCTGAAACAGGCACACTGACTTGGATCAGGCATTCAAAGGAATTCCAAAAACTTGGAATGATAGTCTGGTACTCCTGGAAATCAAACATTACCAGTTGTACTTTCTGTGAACTAGAATTCAAAAAAACTACATTCAGTTTTTTTTAGTACCTATTAGTTAATATAAAAACTAGACTGTACAATCCTACATTTCTGAATAGAGTATTGGAATTAATTTTATCCACATCTATTTCTCACAGATAATGAATAATAATAGACCTTTCACAAGTAATCTAACAAAATTATTAAAATATTTATAATTCAACAAAACTAATTCTAAGATTAAAGAGGCAAGTGTTAGTACCCTGCATTTAAAGAATATTATACATTCTTTGGTAACTGGCAAGACTGCTCTTTCTTAATAAATATTTAGCACAAAATCCGCAATAGTTTTGATTTTCTATACTATTTGTGCATTACCGTAAGAACCTACTCCGTTTGACCTTCCTTCTGTGTCACCGGCTTCGATTTGCTCTTTGAGAAGTTCAAGCTCTCTAATTCCTGAAACAGTTACTTCATACTTGTGGGTGACAAGGGATCGATAAAAATGCACCGCAAATGCTAGAAAAATGATCAATACAGGTATAAGAACTATACATGCTGACCATGCAGCTAACTTGGAAAAATCATAAAATTTCACCCAACACAGAATTGCTATTTCACACAAAAAGAGTAGAAGTCCCAGCAAAGTTGAGAAAGCCCATGCAGTTTCAATGTACCAATGAAGCCTTTCATGTGGGGATTCATGGACTAAGCTAATTGAATGTAAATTGCACACAGCATCAATGTTGGGAAGAATGCAAGTGCTTATCATCAAAGCCAACATATGAACAGCAACAAGGAGGGTAGTGCATATAGCAAAAGCTATCAACATTTCTTGTGGAACTTTTGACCGATCATTTAGTTGAACTTCAACCATTGCCACCTACAAACACAAGAATAAGAATCAATATTCACTGCATGAATTAATTACAAAAATCCAATCATTAATAAATAATAACAGTTGGTTTTTGAATGACAAAAGTTTCAAATACGGGAAATATTTGGGTAATGGATACAGTCTATCTGAAAATGTCAAACTTGAGAAAAACTAAAATACGAAAATTTAAATAAGGCACAACTTGCTCATGAATTGAAAAATTAAGGAGGGAAACACACTGATGGTCATTACACTAAAACTAAGATCAGAATTATTAATCTTGCAAGTTTTCTTACACTTCCAGAATCTCTGCCCCCTCTCCTTTATATTCTTAACATTTGATAACAGAAAATTTTCTCTCCACTTAATAAGAACTACTTACTTTCGTGCTTAAGTACAGATTCGATTTCACAAAATGAAAGCTCCAAAAAGCTTGCTTTGATTATAGCTAGCAATATTTCATTTTACGTAACATACCAAAAATCAAATAAACTACAATGAAGATTTTATTTCACAGTGCTTACCATGGCAAAACCAGAGAGCAGGGCTGATGTTTTGCTGGAAGCTTTTAGTTTTGCCCTACTTAGCTGCAGTTTCCGCCATGATAAATAACCTGGTGTATGAAGACCATCTCCTGACTGAGACATTTTTTCCTGGAAGAAAAAGGAGAAGAAAAAAATTCATTTTCATTAAAGCAACCAAGATTAAGAAAAGCAAACATTTCTTATCAACATCTTTTTTATGAGAATTTAACATTTCAATCTTCAATATCAAACTGAAATGTAACTATCAATGTGCATACTATGATAAGTGATAACAAGTTAACAAAATTCACCACCTTTCTAGGAAGTATAAAGAAACAAAACCTAAAACAATTTATTAGACATGAAATAGAACACAGTAGTTAACAAAAACAACTACTAAACATTAAGCTCTATTAATTTATTCACGATTGACGTTTACTTCTTTAAGCAGTAGCTTCAAGTTCACAAATATTTTCTATTTATTGAATCTTGAAAATATTGAGAAAGATCTCTTTGAAAATCAGAACAAACTTTTAATGTAATTACATCTCGTAAGTCATAAAAAACACACACATTTAAATCTGTTTTAATAATTTTTTCAGCAATTAACAAGTTGTCAAAAGCATATTCTTCAAAACAATAATACTTGCGTGGAGTGAATAACTCAGAGCCAAACATCTTCAATTGTAATCATCAATGATACACAATGCTTCACAGTGAATTGCATCAAGTAATAAATGTCATTAATTTCAAATTTATGATGTCTCTTACCTCGTTATTAGTACCTCTATTATGAAGGCAACCGTTATTTCCAGAGTGGTGTCTGTTATATCCTGACGCCAAGACAGTCCTTCCAGAGCTACTTGACCACTCGGACATGGAACTAATGTATCTGCAAGTACTACTCTGAAGGAATGCTCCAAGAACTGTAATTTTGAGATGGAAGGGGAATTCATGCAACTTTTCTGAAATAAACCTCTGAACACCATTAAAGCAATTTTAGAACCACAGAAAACCCTTAAATTGAACTTACAGTCACTAGTAATTCAGGTTACGTACATTGCACTACTCGTGGAATTCATTCCACGAGTAAGGTAAATAATTATCGTAATGAGTGACTAAAAATCCCATAACCTTCAAATTATCAATGTTGTTGCTCTATGACAAGTCTTCAAAATGAGCACATACTAATAATAAATGCTTACGGATCCTAATATATAGATGCGCCCCCTAAAAGTAATAAATAAGTATAATTACGTGCAGAATATATTAAATAATAATACGTCACTTCACACACCTCCAATGGGAGGAACACGAAAGATTGGCACCTGTCTGCATGACAAACAGTATAGCCAACATAACGTTTCTTACACAACTATTACATATACAAGTACCATGTTTATATGAAGCATTGGGGCATTAATTAGCTGGTAACTCAAGACTCAGAGATATGTGATAGTTTTCAGTCCCTTAGAAACCTTGAATATCAATTTAATATGAGATTCTTACCGAAAAGTGCTGGAAAATCCCAGTATTTTTTTTTCTTTTCTGAACAAGATGCCTACTTGAATCTGATGGTAATTTTCACGTTGCGTCACTCCAACAGTTTGCCAATGGTTCTTTAAGACTGGATTTATATAATATTATTCTAGTTCAAAAGGCCATTTCATTAATCCTAATAAAATTATCCACACTTATTAAATATCTTCTCATTAACACACACTATACCGCAATTACTTTTTTCAGCAAATATTCATTTACAATTTAATTCAAGTAGCAATATTGAATTATGAAAAAGAAAAATTCTGGAACGTCAAAACTATAACTAAAATGAAGCAAACTGTCGTTACATTGCGCGAGAAACCATTTACTGAAATTCACTTATACCGCGAGACGCATTTGAAACTAAAGGCTTGTGCTGTGTACTCAAGTATACTCGAATGTTTATTTTACCGAGTCACCGTAGTCAAACATTTCAGGGGAATTCCCAGTTGCCACAACAAATAAATTGGAGCTGATGTAATTTTGTTGATAGGTGTAGGTCTCCTTGGGTTCCTCGAGGACAGGGATGGATGTAGAAAGAAATCTCTTCGGATGTAATTAACATGGTAATTGTGAATTTATAGGGGTTAAATTACAAACAAATGTTTTGACTTAGGGTAGGGGAAAAAGAGCCATAGCCTCTTCCCGAGTCTACTCGATACTTTCTATTACTAGTAATAGAAGGCATTAGCCGATGTATATGATCTACGCTAGCAGCTAAACAGTTCGGCCGATTTTCTCCAAAATTGATATTCCCCGATCGATTTAAATGAACTCGTGGCCCACTGAGATTGAAATGGATATTTCGATATTGGGGAGGACCTAATGTGAACCCTCAACACTATTTTCAAAATTTTCTCAAATATGGCTTCAATATTTGAATTAAACTTTGTCCTCTGATAGCGTAAAGGACGCTTAAGAGAATGGTGCACGTCTCATTTTCGTCAAAATCCCTGATTTTTCGAAAATTGCAAAAGTTTCATTCTTTTCGTCTTCCTAGAACTATAATATTAAATATAGAGATTTTTTTCCTTAGCAAAACCTATTCTTTAATGTCTTAAAATAAGGTCGTGTACAATTATTCGAAAATATGAGTAGATTACGCGCAATTTTTTCGGGACTTATGAACAATGTTTAATTTTTTAAAACTTTTTTTTTCTTCTTGTGTATACCAAAGGACGGTTAAAAAAGTGGTGCTAGTCTCATTTCCGTCAAACTTTCTGTATTTTCGAAATTTGCAAAACTTCAACATTTAAAAATTACAGAAGTGAAGCTAACGATTTTTGCCTTACACAAAATCTATTCAAAAAAACATCTCTTCAAAGAAGGTCATGCACAGTTTTTTTAATGAACAGTTTTTGTATCTTTCGTAACATCGCACATTTAATTTTCGTTGTACACTCTGAATTTTCTAAACTTGGAAATGTAGTAATAACGCTAGAAAGTATGTGCTGTTATAGCATAACGAGTTATTTTCTGTACCATGACGGAGTAGCACATTTACATAATGACTTATCCGTCTCAAGGCAGTCATTCTAAGAAAAAAAATATTTAAAGTTTGGTGTTCACTAATAATTATATCACCAAAAGCGATAAGACCGCTCAAATTCAACTACAAGTAATATTCTGCTTCCTATACAATTTTGTATAAACGGTTCTTTGCAAGTAATGGCGAGGGAAGTAGTGCCTGCTGAACCAATGTTTATTTCTCGGCAAATCGCAGTGAACATATACTGCAGATTTAGATTTTTTGAAGTAAAAAAAAGTAAAAAACTGTATGTGATGTATGGGGGAGAAGATAATCTGCGATAGTTTTCTTGAGTTCCAGAGTCCCTTCCCAACATTTTTTCTATAAATATTTGAAAACGAATAAAAGTTACAAACAAATTTATAATATAATAATAATAACAATAACAATAATAATAATAATATTTTTTTTAAAAGCGTGACAGTTGCGACATTTGAAAAACTAGACATTTTCGTTCCCATAATAGATACTATTCTGAAATAAGCGTTTTCTGCACTATTAATTCTTAGCACTCAGGTGTGTGGTCTCTCAGAGGGAAAGACTTGACTGATTGATTAGTGATTCCGGGCGCTTCTACTAGTAAGTCGTAGTCTCGTTAATGTTTTTTGGGAGGTGGCGGTGATCTTCCCCCGCTGGCTGGCGAGATTCGGCGTCGCCCCAGCCGGAGCAAGCTCTACGCCCTCGATAAGTGTGGTAGGATAGCATGCGAGTGTGGCGTAAGTGGCGAGGATGAGACAAGGAAGCGGAAGGAAACATCGCGCGCAGTCCGTGGCCCGTTTGTTAGGGTACTGCTCTGGCATTTGCCTCATATTGATCGGAGAAACCACGGAAAACTACCGATCGGAGCAACCGGCCGCGAGAATTCTCTTCCAGACAGCGGCTGAATCCCACCTGGCTGAGAAGCTAGTGCTAAAAGTTTTCCCACAGTCGGGTCTCGAATCCTAGAACCTCCAGGTCAGAGGCGCTGCAGTGACATCAGTTGATGCCCTGAGTAACCTTTGCCTATGGAAGGACTTGGTGGTGTGGATGGTCTACAGGCCAGAGGCTAACACCAATCGCTAGCGCGTGGACAAAACAAAGGTCTTACCGTTCCATACTCAGCGAATCAAATTCCCAAAACCGAGCAAAAAATTCCGTCGCATGCAATAACTGGAGTTGGAATTTTTCGAAATATTAAAAATGGTTTGAACAAAAGAAACTTGTTTTAGAAAACTATAAAATATATCAGACTCCCTCCAACTTATTTTTCTCTTTATGCAGTAAGCTTAATCCTCCTGATCGCAGAGGGTAGCTTTACAGAAGACCTAGATGAAGAATTAAAGCTGAAATTCTTCAGTACATTGTTTGCCCGTGCCTTAAGGAAGTCGAAAAAGCTGAAATGAGTTGTCAAATTTTCACTACACAATGCTGTTCTTTAAGTAAGAGCATTCGCCGCCTGTGATGAGGAATTTTTGATAATGAAATATATTAGGAACGGGAATCATCTACGAGCTGGATGGTCTGAATTAGACAAGGAATCTCGTACTCTTAGTAATAGGAAAGGTTCATTCGACAATGATCCTTTGTCTGCATCGTTGAAGCTCTTGCCTTCCACCTCTCCTCTTAACAGACTCTTGCTATACCACCGATGAGAAATAAGAACAAAAATCTAGAGTATTTGGAGCATGTCTCGTTCAGTTAAAATTCTGTCAAAAATGTCGAACTTCACTGTGACTTGCAAAAGTGTTTGCGTAAGAAATACAGAGAAGAAAACGATGATGCGAAAGTTAGACATGCAAAACTACCCAATGAAACATGCGGATAATGTATACTCTCAGTTTTCTAACATGATCCACCATTCCTACATGTAAATACAGTGTGGGTGTTTTATTCTCAAAATGACACCCGTACGAACAAATCCAATGACTTGCATTCATCGCACCAGATCACGCCCGTATAAGCAGACACTGCAAACTTACTATGAATTTACGAATTTACACGAAATAATTAATTATAAACAGATTATTTTTTTAATCCAACCAGAAATGACGGATGAGATTTATTAAAACTTGACACAGAAGATAAACCTTGGAAGACTGTTGCCAACGATTGTTTGCAGTTTGAATTAATACTAAATAATTTTTCATATCATCTATGAACGTAAGAATTCTAAAAAGTAATGTAAGATGTGTGAAAGTGAAATGAAATCTAGTCTTATAATAATAGACGCATCTGCAATTATCAGATGTGTCTACTATAAGATCATTCCATTTTGGGTTGTTATTTACTGCGAACACATTGAGTTACAATCAACGATATTTCACGAAAAGGGATAGGCAAAAAAGGAGCTTTATACAACAAATCACACTTACTTTGTATAAAAATAATTTAATCAAAATACTTATATAATACACTTCGATCAACCTTTTAAGAAACTTGCTAAATACATGAAAAATTGTGTGACAAGAAATCTATAAAATGAAGATAAATATTTACAGAAATACTTCACTGAGACTAGAGCCTGATACGTAGAGTTTCAAGTATGTCAGATACAAAACGTTTGCTCGATTTAAAAAAGTATGCTTCGGCAAACCCCAAGTAACTTCAGAATGTTCCATTCTTCAAAACAAAACCGATGTGATACCATCAACACCCAAAAAAAACACCAATTTTAGTACATACGTTCTTCAATACTTTAAATTGAAAATTTTTATGAGAGATACTGCTTCTGGACTTCATTTAAACAAGTACTTTTTATCCCATCGCTTCCCTTCAAAATCAAATTAATGAAATAAATTTAGAGAAACAGTTGAATGATTTGTTGATTAGAAAGTAACAAGTTTTTATTAAATGTAAAAATAATAGAACACAGTAGACGTATGTGGAGAAGAACATTCTGAGACCACTTGGAGGTGCTCACTACTAATGGGATGTTTTAACTTTTTCCGTATTACTGGAAAACGTCTACGTATAAAATCACATTTTGCTTTAGTTACTAGGGATGCGACATCGATGTATTATCACTAACATTTATTTAGCATCGACGTTTTGTGATCGATGTTTTTTTCTTTTCCGATGTTTTGTTTCTGAATGAAAAATTCCCATTATAACTATATCGTAAAATAAAAATATGAAATAATAACTGAGAGTAACACTGTTATTCATGTTGGAACCAATGCAACTATTTGCACTACCTTCATCGACCAAACTCTCTCGCTCAAGATGACCTCCATGCTCTTGTATTTCCTCCTTTTTCATATTCATTTCGCACATTGAGATATGGTCAACAAACGCGATAGGGTCTGCCTCCTTCTCGTACCCTTATTCGGCGAATTGATTAACATGAACACTGCCAAATAAAATTTTAATGCACACGAATTTAATGTTAAAAGTAACTAAAACAGTTTAAAAACATCGATGTTGAAGAACATCGATGGTTTTTGGTCGAAGTATTTCGAACATCGGTGTTTTAATTTGGAACATCGATGTTCGCTAACATCACTGTTTTGTTATCGATGTAGCATCACTAGTAGTTACTAATCACCTTTAGTGACGTAGTAAAGAGGAAGAAAATGCAGCCTTTGTGAAGTACTTTTACATATTCTGTCAGGTCAAGGCAGACTGCCTTGGTCAGGTTAAGACAATTTTAGGGAAGAAAATAATCTAACTCTTAGGTTGACATTCAACTGTTTTGGTCCAACACGGCACACGTTTGTCAACTTACTTGCGTGTAGTATACCGTTATTCATGTTTTTACAGTCATTAAAAAGCTCTCAAAGAATGTTTACATTCCTTCCTAGAACTGATGAGGAATGAGTGAAGGTGGCATAGCTCTGCAGAGCTATTTTTGTGACAACCATTCACTAATTAAACAAAAAAAGCTTTTGTAACCTATGGTACATGGCAAGAACAGTCAATTGCACATGTTGGTCATGCACAACAAATAACGTCATTTCCATCATTGTTATAAAAACTTCAGACTGTGAGAATCGTATTGTATCCAGATGTTCCATTTGATCTTCCTTCAGTGTTTCCAGCTTCAATTTTCTCTTGTAATAGTTCTAGTTCTCTGATTCCGGAAACAGTCACTTCGTATTTATGAGTAACAAGCGAACGATAGAAGTGCACAGCAAATATCACAAATATGACCAACACAGGCACAAGAATAATGCTCGCTGACCAAGCAGCGTATTTTGAATAGTCAGTAAATTTTACCCAACATAAAATGGCAATTTCAAACAGAAAAAGCAGCAGTCCCAAGAGAGTTGAAAATGCCCAGGCCAATTCGATGTACCAGTGTAGACGCTCGTGGGGAGATTCATGAACTAAACTGATAGAGTGAAGGCTACATACAGTCTCAATATTTGGCAAAATACAAGTACTTATCATTAACGCCAACATATGCACTGCCACAAGCATTGTTGTGCAAATGGCGAACGCTATTAGCATTCCTTCCGGCACTTCACTAGGCTTGCTCAGCTGAACCTCCACCATGGCAACCTGTACCAAAGAAAAAGAGAATCATAAATGCTACAGTTTTTGCTACAGTCAAAAGGAACATTATAATAATCAACACAATAATTCAACAAATGAAAGGTTAGCAATGTTCTACAATATTTTGGCAAATATCAAGTTATTACCATCTATATGGCTGTCAATCTTTCAGCTTGTGTCTTTGTAAATTAAAATTACATTTTAATAACAAATATCAGGGTAATACCGTAATCGTATATTACGCAACTGGTTTATGTTATGCTTTATTGCATATTTTGAACACGAACGACCTTAGTAGCGAGTACGAATTTGAACGAATGCAATAACGCAACATTATGTATAACAACAAATGAAGAAACCCCTGTGCATCTGGCTTGAGATTTTAAAAAGCATTCTTCAAAATTTGGAGGTACTTTACATGAAGCCCTCTGGACATTTGCAATATTTTCTCAAAAACGGCTCCAAATTTTTTATTTAAATTTCTTGTAAGAATAGAGTAACATACACTTATAAGATTAGGTCAGATTTTCACGGTTAACTCTGAATATTCGAAAATTGCACAAGTATGATCGTCAGTGTTTTCCTACAACTACAAAATTGAAAATAGAGATTTCGCCTTCAAATAAAATTTGTTCACCGTAGAGAGTTCTTTCATTACGGTCATGTACATTTTTTTGGAAATTTTAGTAGTTTTCGCGCAATATTGAATGCAATATACGCAATTTTAAAAAATTACAGAAATAAGATTTTCTCAAAAAAGGATCCGAATTTTTTCTTTAAACTTGTGGAAGGGATAGCGCTAAATGTTCTCCATAAGATGACAAACACCATATTGATCTATTCTTTTATTTTTCAAAAATTATAAAAATGTAATTTTTTTACTTGCCTCGTGTCGTTAATATTTATACTAGAGGCCATTTATTCCATTTATTGTATTTATAAGTTCATATTCTTTAAATAATGCCAAATAAAGTTTCTCGAAAACTCAAGCGATTGCTGTGAAAAGTAGCTCAAAATTCCGCATTTTCAGAAACGCTCAAACGCCATTTCTCAAAAAAGCTCCAAATTCTTTCTTCGAACATTTCGAACGGGTAGTGCTAATTTCACTCTTTAAATTACGTAAAGGCCATTCCGGTGAATTGTTTTGTTTTTTCAAAAATCACATAAATGTAAATTTTTTGAAAGATTTTTCACGCCGTTGATATGCACATTTCCTCCAATTTGTTAACCTTATTGTATTTGTGAGTTAAAGTACTTAACATGACTTCAAATGACGTTTTTCAAAACCTCAAAATTTTCAGTGAAAAGAGCTTTAAATTCGATAAGCAAATTCAATTTGAAGTCTTGGAGCGACCACTTTCCTTCGTAAAGCGCCGCTCATGAATGAATGACATGATTACAGGTATTTGGGTAGAGAGGAGTTGTGCTTGGGTGCCACAATGAAAGGAGTGACTTACAGGTTAATTTAGTTTCAGATTTTGAATGATAATAAAAAAAATTATGCCGAAAGTAATGGTAAAGATAACTATTGAGATCACAAAAATACAGAAACAATACAAAAATTATATCTGAGAGATTCAATTATTTTCTCAGCGATAATATTAGTAAACCAAATACGATAATTCCAATAATTTAATTTTTATTTTCTTTACAGAAATTTAATGTAATTCTATAATTGTAGCTTTTTTAAAATATCTAAAAACATTTTTAATGAATTTCTAGCAATATTTGAAAACAAAATCTCAGCTTCGTTCGTGCAGCTGGAGTTTCAGGAGCATGCAATTGTATACATTAAAAAAAAAAAATATGAGAACACTTTCATAGTTATCTAAAAATATTAAGGTTGCACGCAAGCTCTAATTTATCAGAGAACAGGAAGTAACAGAAATCTGATATTTTTGTGAATCATAAACGGCCGGATAAAACGACCGAATGAAAACAGTGTGGATATTTGAGCTGAGGAAGTTGTGACTCACATCATAATAACGAAGAATCAGATATGAATTCGTAAGTTTTCAAGCCTGCATTAGGCCATTACTTCTCTAGTCAATTTCAGCCACGGTTTGCGCGCCTGAAGAATATAAATTATTGAGTAAATAATCAATACAGTATTTAAGTTTTAAAATGCCTCTGGCTCTTCAGTTCACTTCGGCACACTTCCACCTCATTTCCGGATACGTTTACGTTCGGATTTTAGGAATTTGACAGGAGTTTCTCTGAGACCTTCCTTCAATTTAATATGGCGTCATTAAATAATTGTTTACCGACAACATTCTTTAACCACATTAAGTTATGTTGTTCGGAGTGCCTTCATGCCCCCACATACTCGTACATCACTCATACATACTCCTTGCCTTAGATCTCTCTTATCGGTCCCCTGTGCTAAGGTCCAACGCCTCTTTGGCATGTAGAACGCGTGTACCGTCATGGATAATTTTGTTTCCCAACCAGTCAAGTTCCCAACACCGAGGAAGCATGAGAGCTCATAGTTTCGATGTCTATTGCTAGATTGCGCTAGCTCGCAGGCCCGCTTACACCAATTTTCACAGGAAGCCAGCCCGCACCCAGATGTCACTACCGCCGACGCCAGGCAGGCACGCATCCTGGCCGCCATCTCTCACACTATCGTAGGGACTAGCTGGGAGAGGCACTTATAGCTTCTTCATAATAATTTGCATACGGTATAACAAACTACTTTTGTTTTGAAAGTGAGGGCCCGAACACACATCCGAGAATTCACGAATAGTGACGACGTGTAAGAGCATCTGACCAATGCAGATTCCAGCTGAGACAGTCCGAGAAAAAGTGAATTTTATTTTAGTAGTTTCTGTGACGTCTTCGGAAACCTCAAATCCACTTCGGTGTGCAAGAGTGCGTTCTAGCAGTAAGTTCATTATAAATAATTTAGTGAACTATAGCCGCGAAGAAAAGAAAAAGGGATTATTAATACCAATAGAAAGACCTATGGTCAGAGCTACAGTACAATATGCTTTGTCATCAACAATATACGTCATTCACAAAAGGCATGGAAAATATGTTTGTCCTTTGCTCATATCTATTACACAATAGATTTTTCTACTCTGCCGGAAACGGTACCCCGTTTCCCCGGAAATGTACCCCGCACATCGCCTCCTATATCATTTCCAATCAATCAATATCTTCTGTAGACGTGCGATTGTTATTCAGCCGGCGCTGACCTCACGCAAACAGATCGCAGCGTTCCGTATGCAAAGTGAAGGAGTAATGCAGGATTAAGCAGAAAGGATGTAATGCCTACCTGGCTCTAGTTCCTACCTATCTGGTCCCTGTCGCGCGTGAGCCACTTGGGGAGGTCAAATTTTTAATAGTTCATGGAGTTTAATAGTGCGTGGCAGGTCCGCTTTACCACAACACCCGGCTAATGAGCCATGCCTATGCGGGACAGGAGCTCGTAGCCTCTCGAAGTGAGAACGCCACTGCACTGCTGCTATATTTTATATAGTGATTGCCTTACCCCTAAAGCCTCAGCGATTCATTCAAACGCGCGCGAATCTTTGTGAGGTCAGACACGATCTCGCATTATGTTGACCATAGATTCGATGAGGATTCGTGATAAAACCCATTGTCTTGCAGAACATTAACGGACTCCGCTGGAAAAAAGCGAAGAGAAATTCAGAACCCAGTGGCTTTCTGATTCACCCGGTTTTAATCCCAAGACTTCAGAGATTATTGAAAACTCGTATTTTGGGATGAGATGCTTGGACGTATTGGCCATGCTATTCGATCAACCGGTGATCAAGTGTTGCCAGATTCATATTAAGAATGCCCAACGAAAATTTACGAATACGACTTGATTGTAGTATGTCTATGGTAAAGTGTGAAGAACTAAATTTGACAACTCAACTTCCTTTTTGAAAAGTTCTTCTTGTGGAGCATTGTAGCAGAAAACTTGACATATCGAAACAACGTTCCATTTTGTACATATTCAATGCAAAGACGCACACGGCCCGTTCACTACACTGCAAAATAGAACCATGTTAATTCGGCAAGGCGGGCGCCCTGCCGAATGCCAACAGCCTGAACTCACCATGGCGAATCCGGACAGCAGGGCGGAGGTCTTGCTGGACGCCTTGAGCTTGGCGCGGCTGAGGTGCAGCTTCCGCCATGAGAGGTAGCTCGGCGTGTGCAAGCCATCTCCGGACTGGGACATGTCCTGCAACAGGCGCTAGCGCGTTACTCTTCTGGAGAAAGCATCGGTAAGGTGGGGGCGGGTAGGCCGCGATTCCGGATGTCACATCATCAGAGCGTGTGGGCAGGGGAAAACTACTATTCTATGATATGAGCGCATGGTAAACACGGTAGCGAAGGATGTTTGATGGCAAACCTGCATGTTTCTCGAAGAATATATAATACAAAGAAATCAATGTTTGTTTGTATTTTGTGCACTACCGTACCGTCCATCCGATTGCGATAAAACTTTCTCAACTTATAGTTTGCACTTGTGCGAAGAATATAAGCCTATTACAATGGGAATGTGCATGTGCCTGTCGTATGTAGTAGCGCGTTGGTGGTGATTTTGTGTTAATGCTGACTCAAGAGTCCCTGAACGGATGTTTTATGCAACCCGTCGCACCCTCAAGTTTAAGCGCGTTTTCACTGCATATTCTTTCCCTGCGATTGTAAAATATAGGCCGGAATTATTACTTGAACGTTATCACGGAGAAATTTCTCCAAGACAGTGTCACTGCCAATGCGTGCCCAAACTTGAGGGAGAACGTTTTAACGTTTAGGATACTTGACCTTCACTCTAAACCAAGACAGGACAAACCCATACCCACGAGAAAGTCTTTCATCTATTAACATTATTACAGAGCGTAGCGTAAAACGTAATTAACAATCACGTGACCAGTAGTGTGTGATATGTAACAGATTGCAATAGTGAAGCATTGCCGGGCCGACTAGTTTTAAGCAAAATAACCGTTTGTATAATGAGATCTAATCTGATTTTGTGAACTGCCGCTGGGTTAGTCAGCAAGCACACTTCGCACCGGGGAGGGCTGCATAAATAGTAGTTGTTAAGCTTGCCACTTTCGAGTTTTATGCTCGAGCTCTACATTCTGAGGAATGTAACCGACCGATCGACGGCCTGCCGCCTAGTAATTGTCGCGCTGCAACGGACTGCCTCTGGCGCTGCGGCCTCTGGCGCTGCGAGCGCTGGCGGCCGTTCGGGCACGTCGAGCGTTCACGTACTTCGTACACGAGCGTTCAATGCGTGCGCGCAGCTATCGAAATACCTCACTTACGGCGGAAGATTTCCTTTGAAAGAGCGCGTTTGAGGATTCTATTATAAATTCTGTCATTAATGACGTTGGGTGTGTGTGTTTTTGGCTGTTTATTAAGTAACGCGGAAAATAAAGTACATTCCCCTCTTAACGAATTACATTCCTTCGGTTATCCTTCACTAGCTCCTCTAGGGCGAGTACAAGCACAACCATATTGAATTAATATGTAATGTAATTTCCTCACTCATTATTTTAGTTTCATTCAAAAATTACTTTAAATCAAAAGTAAATATGTACATACGTAAGTATTATGTACTTTTATGTATACATTGCGATATTTGTAAAATCAGATGTAATTAATATTTTGTTTATTTATGTAAATGTTCTAAGTTCATCCACCCTTTCCAGAACCCACCATCCACCCTTGACAGAACACCAACCATTGCAATTTCTCCTTGTGCTACAGGTTACAACGCTATTATTCTCACTGCTAATTTTATTACATAGCTACTTGGTGAGTGTGAAAGGTGAAGGTGATTATGGAAAGGGGAGGTTAGAGGGTTCGACGACAGCTGGATTTCCAGAGTCCCTTGACAGCGCTTCGACCGAGCTGCAGCGCCGAGCGCCAGGCGACTCGCCCGGTGCCTACAGCGCTGTAGTCAATACACGTCCGTGATTAGCAACAGTTTGGTACCTCTGCGTGCCCCGAGACACTTTTTTATTCCATCCAGAAGGCGTTCACAGACGGTCAGTCTCGTCCATTAGGCTTTACCAAGTCTGTACCCACAAGGATGCTTCCAGGGTTGGTTAATGCGGAATTAAATGAAACTCTCCGTGAAGGTAGTCCATGCATAAGTCATGTACTCGTACATGTGTTTGTAGGGTTCAATGACCACCCTTAAAAAAGTGTTTCAAAATCTCGACCAACAGCTTGTTGAACAAGTTCTCTGATTGAGGTATAGCAAAAGCGACTACAGCGCGGAATGTTTATTGTTCAAATTCTGTGTGGAGCAAATTTATATTTGTTTCCTCGTTTGTTAATCATAATATTCTAAAATTAAGTTTATTCATTCCCTCCCCCCATTTGGATCAATTCGCTGGGAATTTGAGTGCGATAAATTATCGAATCAAAATAAAGTTTTTAATTAATTTCAAGGCCTGCGTAGAAAATAAAAATATAAAAAAGCCGCATAACAAATAAATATTCGGCGTTCGATCCGAGGCGTCTATTCACTACGCCATGATAATTTTGTATTGCCTGCTCTGACAGATAGCTTGCCCACTCGGATGTTGACGCGAATTTTTTACTCGATTTTTTCCTCAATAATTTTTGTAAATGTAGCTTCAGTATGCGCACGTTTTGTTGAACCCCCCTTTTGCTTGTAGTAGTAGGTGTAGAGGTAAGGGGGAGTTACTATTTTCTTAGCAATGCAGAAAAATCAAATCTGCAGTTTGTTTACCGTTGCAAATACATTTTTTATACCTCGGGAACGATAATTTCAATTTTTTCAAATGTTGTTAATCTCGCTTTTTAAATTGTATTTTTATTTATTTATTTATCTTTAACTTTTACTTATCTTTCAACTATTACTAGTTAAAATGATGGGAAGGGATTCTGTAACTCAAGAATACATGCGCAGATGTTTTCCCCTATACATCACCTGCAGTATTTACTGTTTTTTACTAAATAAATCTAAATCATTTTGCACTATGGATATGCATACGTGATATTTTCACGAAGAACTACCTTCACAACGAGTTTCGTTGAAGTCCGCACGTATCTCCTCGTCAGCTCAGCGACCGCCTAAATGTGTCTCCAACCTACCCGCTCGCCTCTTTGGACGGGTGAGGGCGAGTCGCTACCTGGCTTGTAGTGAACCGCGCTCGATGCCAAGTTACGCGCAGAGACCTTCAGGTTACGATCGACCCCAACCACGGTGGACGTTTCCCAATTGCATTGCATTCCATGGTAAATGTTTCCTATGGCATTTACCTGGCTCCCCCTAGAAAGACATTGCGCGACTGCAGTCCGTTCGATTTTCCTCGTGAGCACGAGCAAATACTATAGAGACAAGACAATAGTGGCGTAGCGCAACTCTCGCGTTTGGGGATGCTCAGCAATAAGGCGAACAGGGGGTACGATCTTTAATGTTCTCTAGAATCTGTGTTATCGATACAAATGTTATAACACCTCATCAGATTTGTCAGGAGACTTGTTGAAAGCCAATTAATCACTGACTCAGCTTTAATTCTCATGCGTGATTGGCAATGAGATCATCACTCGTGAATTTATACACTTCACATCAAAATAATATTTAATATAATTAAGGAAGAATACAAGTTCTTAGATGTTAATTAAGAATTAATTGGCAAACACTAGTTTGCCTGTTTGTGCCCAGAGAATGACTACGGAGAAAGAAAAACATTTCACTGACAACGTCAAGTATGCTGCGCTTTCCTGCACAGACGAGCAAGTTGCTCATATGTCTCTTTCTTAGTCGTACACCGGCTCGGGAATCTCTGGGACATGGAGGAATGAGACGGGGAGGGGGAACCTCGCCATCTGCGCATGCGTCATTGCCCGTCGCAATTTCGTGGCAGACGCTAAAAACATTTTAGCGTGAAGCAATCAGAGGCCAGCTTATAACAACGCGCCGAATCCAATGTTAGGAAATCACTTACAATTAATACAAAACGTGCTTCGCTCAACGGGTCACTTGTAATATTATCAATACAATCTTCAGGGTTCTTTAATAAATATTTTACTTGGGGATGCTCTGCATCACAGCGTCCCCTGACGCCTCGCCACTGCAAGAAATGGCGCTATCACTTTGCGATACAATGGAAGACATTTGAAGCTGGCCCCCTAGTGGCTCGACCTGTCATAACCATTGTGATATGAAATACGAGGTGTGTAAGTTTCAGATTACTCACGGTTGCGTATACTTACGTTTCACAGAGTGACCGAAATATTTTCGTTTGCTCGATAGTAACTTTTTCATGCGGCTTGGAAGGTGTGAGCTGCAGTTCATTGCACAAATTATGAAATATTGAATAATTGAGGCGTCCATTGAGAGGAGTTAAACCACAAAATTCAAAATATCGATTTATGAACGTGTTCGATTACGAACACCTTGAATTTGTTAATAAACTGGTATTTGAATTTTGTGGGTTAGCTCTCTCTCAATGGATGCCTCAATTGTTATTTCGGTTTCCTCTAGGAGGAATACCTTATTGTTATATCATAAGAAGTTGTAAGTCACAAAGTCCTTACAGACTTCTTGTTGAAAGTTCTTTATTATGTTAATACTTATCATTTTCCTCATCCTCATAGTATTTGGTTTAAAGTACAGCACGTCTAGATATGAATGCTACCAAAATCGCTCTTTCATATTTAAAGAACATGAAAGAAGCAGAAAAATCAATCCTTTTGACGGTGTTAATTTTGTTTCACTCACTAATTAAAATGATCAGATAGAGTAAAGAAAGCTTGTTATTTTGGAATTCAACTGTATCGAATGTTCTTAAATTACTGAAACAGATTTCTTCGCATACCATGGGCTTTTCCAAAGAGAAGGGAAAAGGTGGTTCCAGCCTTCCCTAAAAATATACAGAATTAGATTTCAGAATGTATACTCAGTTCCGAAGATTCTGCCACGTTCACCTGTGTAGGAGGTTTTCTCTCGACTGGTACGAGAATTTGCGACACTCCTAAATGGGAACTTAATTATATTGTTACCTCCTTCCCCGTGCCCCCGTCCCACAACGCTTGTTGATATGCAAACGGGCTATGTCTCCTGAGTAGACAAAAGTGATATTTACATGGAAGTGGGTGAGAGGGAAACCTGACAGCGGGTTGCAATCGGGCGATTCAGTACTCGCCTTGAAGAGGACCGGACTTGGTACAGTGTTACGCGCACAGACCTTGATGAAACTGGCAACCACGAACAGAATTCGAAAGAGAACGAGAAGCCGTCTAATTTCGTAGTGTCAGTTTTACCCGCACAGTTGTGGCCACAAACGCTCGCGCTCGCCTGAACACGCAACAAGGATTGCGCAAAACTGTCAAGAATCCTAAGTTTTTGTTCCCATTAAACACTCACAAGAACCGTCCATAGCTTACAACTGACTGTTATTTGTGTTTTCAAAATGTATTTTCTACCACCGCATACTACGTTTGTAACAGAGTTTCTTCGTGATTATTTTCATACGTTTATCTTACTATATTAGAACTGACAAAACCTTAATCCAAGGATTTTGTAATGCACGGAAATTTTCACACACAGCAAAACCTCTAATCACCAAAAGACATAGCGTACTATATTATTTTGAACATACAATATAAATTCGGCGTTGATAATAGTGTAAAAGCAGAGAGAAATAAATAAAAAAACTTATCTCAGGGCGAATGTTTTACAAAATACTTTTACTCTTTATAATATAATTTGTTTTCTTAATTTCAAAATCTGAATTCCAAAAGGAAGGCTTTTTAGAATTTCAACGGGCAACTATTCTCAAATATACAACTCCAGAATTGTATTCTCCGAAGCGCAGCGTCCCACATGCTTTGTTCTATTTTTGCAGCCAACGAACGCCGTGCTCTGGGCTCTACGTTATTCATCCTGAACTCTTTCCGCAAAGTGACAAGATACCTCTCGGGAAGCGAAGCAAAAATAGTCTTCGAAGATGTTCTTACATGCATTATCATACGAAGTATCTTCAATGAAGAATACATGCGTTTTTCCCACATTGCAGTCTCCCATGGCACTGATTTGAACGTACACGAAGAAAACCACATTAACTTTGAAGTTTCAAATTTGTTGCTAAGAGCACTCGTCAAGTTCCCAACAAGTTTATATCTAAGTCGTCTATAGCATGCTATATGTAATAACATTCAGCCCAAATAAGAAAAATTAAGGAAAATAATTCGAAAAGATCTCCTGAAATGACAAACGTTAGTCACAAGACAATACAAATTTGTAAGTAATGACGCGTGCTTCTAGTGTCCACATGACTTCTTAAAAGAAGACTTCTGCCACATTTCTTGACCAAATCATTTGAGCAGGCAGGGTAACAACTGGATGCATGCATTTATCATCTACTCTACAGTCCCTCCTGCATGCTACCAACTTGATAAATTCATTTCACATATCGTGTTTGCTGGCCAATTACAACAATTTCTTTGTAAATTATTACGCTACAAACTGTGGCTTTCAGTCAACTCAAAACCACGTTTCTTTTTCTCATCCAATATTACATTTTGTTACCTAAATTTATTTCACATATTAGAAGTGTGACAGAGTTTGTGATTCTTGACTTCCCGATGAACGAAGAATTTATTTTCGAAGATGACATTTCTCGCTAACAACTAAGGTTTCTTCTAAAGAAAAGTGTTCGAGATTTCAGTTATTCAATTCTGCCTTTCTGGGGCCAAAATTCTTGTTTTACTTACTCTTCCTATAAAAGTCCACAAGCTATAAATTTGAAAAGGTATTTTGATGTCATTTTTTTAACTTACGTTTATACATTAAACTACAGCATGTTTTGATGCAAAAAAATGCGTTTATACGTCAAACATAGAATGCTAAATGATTATTACATGAAATTTTAAAAAAAATCCATTGACAAAGCCATTGATATTTCTTTTAAAAGAATCTAAATTACCAAAATACTTCCTTCAATGTCATTACACGTATGATAATTTTACACACACTTTTCTTTCAATTAGTGAATTTATTTCACAAGTGCACAAAACAGAATGTCGCAGTGTGGTTAGTCTACGGATGAAAATCTATAAGCGTGCGGAAAAGCTACAGGTACGGGAAACTAAAAGGAAATGGCCAGCGACGGCAACATGCACAGAGTCATTAAATGCTAACTACAGAGTGCAGTGACCTACCAGATTTTTCACCCAAACGAAGCAGGGAACTTCTTGAAGACTTCACGTGATGGCTTTAAAGCTGATAAATAAATAAACGCAGTAAGAGTATGAAACAAAAATTAAAAATCTAACTACTCATGCTGATTGGGCAAAGTCAACATTAATGTGAATGAAAAAAAATGAAAAGAAAATCGCAAGCTTCGCAACTGTGGGGGAGTTTAGAATGATTAAAGGAGAAAAACAAAACTCGGTACATTATTAGTGACAAGAAAATTATCCACACTGCGGTTGAAGTTGATTTCTAACGAACGCGTTTGTTCTCTAAAAAATATAGCAACCTTAACTTGGAAGCAATTTATATATTGATATTATTACATCATTGACTTCCATTAATTTATTAATTACTACTCATGGTAAGGTAAGTGACGCAAATATTGCCAGTGCAGGTAATATGGCCAAGTAGCGGCTATGTTGTTAGCCGAAAATGTTTACCACAGATAGTACTAGCATGCTGTCTGGAAGAGCGTAAAAAGTGCGTTAGCCCCCTACCAGACTTGATTATCGCATTCGCACTCTGGAGTCTCTATTGTCAAGAACGTGCCAAAGGCGCTCTGTCCCTATAACTTCTTTCCAGGTAATTTTATCATTAGAGACACTTGAAGGAGGATTTAGTGTTTTGACTGTATAATCATCGTTTGGGGCATATAATGAATAATCTAATCAGATTAATGCCGTTAAATTTGCTCAATATTTTACCAGTGTGAAAGAGATTTTGTAACATGTTTTTGCAGTCAATATGGCCAAGAGTGTAGGACCAACTATTCAAGACAAAGAAACTCATTTGATCTCAATGTGAAACTGATTTAACCATTTTATTTTTTTATTTTTGTGAGTTTTCAATTTTGTATAATAAAGTCTCATCGTAAAAAAGACTTTATTTGTTATGAATAACCCAGAAATTATTGCGTTATTAAAATCATATCAGGCCGTATATTTGTAAAATTATACTTAAGAAAGTAATTCATATTGTATATTAGTATATCTAGCCCTCACTCCATAATAATTCAACAAGAAACTAGCTAATCTGGCAATGGCCATAAAACCTGTATGTGGGCATATTACCTTTACATTACTTAAAATAACAAAATAATTCTGAAACACATTTTTGTGGCATAGATATTTCAACTTGAAGCAAAAGTTTTAAATTTCATCATGATGCTGTTAATTTGACCAAATATTGAAATATATAACCAGGAAAATTTGAGGCGCTTAACGTGGCCATACTACCTTCACATACCTTAGTAGAAAAGTTCACATTATATACACTTAAATATGATTAATTGCGTGTTTAACGGCATTTTAAAAATGTATTTATTTTCTGACCCTTGATGTCATCAGGCCTGTAAATGAAGACTTTTACTTCACATATTTATTTCGTTTGGGCAATTGAAGTGTAATTATATTTAAAGAGATATAAAAATGATTATAATCCAAGATTATTAAAACAGAACATTCAAAACATATTTGTATTAACTGTATACACAGCAATGTATTACCTGTTTATATTATAATCTACAATAAAACATCAAAGGTTAACTTAGTTTTACCAATTGATATAACCGTAAAATTATTTATAATTATTTAACTATTTAAATAGTTTAAATCATCTGTTACTAGCATATATATATATGCTTATTATTTACTTATTCATTTATTTAATACAAAACAAAATCTTAATGATGTTTGGCAAGTTGTTTTTACTGGAAGGAAGGGAATTGTTCGATACCCCGATCTCTCTTGAATTGCAGATGCATCGCAAATTCTAAGTGCTCATTAAGCACGGGGTCTATCACATCAGTCAGGGAAATATTTTCAGTTCGAATAAACTACCAGGTACATATTTTCGAAAGGTATGAAACTCGTAAGTAAAAAGAAAAGATATACTGTTTCCACATATCTAAACATAAAAAAACTTGAAGTACCTTCCAAGTAATTATCAGGCGATAATACTGTAATATATGCAGTAAAACCATGGCGCAACAGGTGTAATCTAATCTTTACGCAAATGTGCGCTCGATGATGGAACTCACCTCAAAAGGATATCCTCGAGACAAGAGACAGGCCCCACTGTTCGTGTTGTGGGCTTTGTTGTATGCGTAATGTCTACCAGAGTTTCCACTCCAGTCCGACATGTGTTCTCTGTGGAAGGCTAGTGCAGGACACAACCCTAGAACAAGAGAATTCATAATCAAACTATTTGTACAAACAGGAGGAGTAAAGGCCCATTCACAATGCAAACATAAACATAAGCTTGGCGTTAACATAAAAGTTAGGACTACGGCCATAAGCGGACTCATTTGCAATGTGTTCGCATAAGCATAACACGTAAGACGTTAACTGAAAAGCTAGCAAGCTTCAAGTCTTTGTGCCTATGCTCAGTAAGACATAAGAAATGAACCAATCACAGAACGGTAACTCAAAATCGAGAATCGAAATTGGATTTAAGTCGATAGAACTAGCGCCATATTCGCCAAGGACACAGTCGATACCTTCGATAAATCTAACCAATCCACATCTAACCAATAGTAAACTAGAATGTCTCAGAGCCAATAGAAACTCTTATTTTGCTTACGTTTATGTCAGTCATTGTGAATACTTCAGTCTATCTCGTATGTTAATGTTTACGGCTATGTGTTATGTTTATGTTTACGTTTGTATTGTGAATGGGCCTTAATAGCTAAGCAAACCGTACGTAATTCTAATTATATAGTTTCGTTAAGGGAGTGCCAACGGCAACATCGTTTTAAGAAATTTATGAAATAATTTTATTATTGAAGTAGGCGACAGTTCTAATACCAAGGAAAAACATAACAAGGGAATTTTCCTGGTTAACATAGAACGCGACTCGAGGGGAAATTTTACAGATAACAGGAGACCGGACATGCATTGTGTTCGTCGAGAGAAACTTACTCTAAGGGAGACGCATAGCGGAGCTCCGAAATGCTGTTAGTTTTTTATTAAAATGCTTGTGATATTTACTTGAAAATCATAGGAAATTTATTCAGACGGAAGGTGAAATAAAATGTATCTCAATAAAATATCATTACTAGCAAATCAAATTAAATTTTAAATACCTAGAAGAATAGTGCATTACTATATAGTTTATGTATTCTTTTATTTACAAATATGAAAATTAAATATTTGATGACAAACAGAAAAAAAAAGAAAAATGTTAGAAACATTCAGGTCTGAAGCTGTTCTCGGGGACATAAAAACTTAAAACAAGTGTTACTCAGAAATAATAACCAATGACGAAATTCAGGTTCGGTTTTTACGAGAACTAATTTATTCAAGTATCTCATATAATTATTTCAGACGATTCGAAATATATTTTAGTACAACATTGATGGTCGATCCCTTACCAGGACAAGGTAGTTTAATCCAGACTCTACTTTCGGTGACTTTTTCTTGGTGCCGTTCAATTTTATCGTTTTATTTTTGTGACATTTGTTGTTAGTTTCTTCATTTGGGACTATGCGAATATTCAAGGGAATTTGTTCATTTCATATTATCCCACTTTTCTCAATGAATTAGACTTTAAAGATACAACAAAAGTAACTAAGTGCTGATGATCTCGATCCCAAGCTTTCCAAAATCTCCCCACTACTGTCAGCCATGTGGCTGATCTCAACACCTCCCAAGCTGATGAAACGAATTCAAGTCGAAACAGTATAGCAAAAGATGATAGAGGCGTGAGCCAAAGAATGTTTGCTAGTGTTTGCCAAAGGGTATCCTATTCAAAAATATTGACCAATGGTTCCTAAATACCACACAGAAATGTTGAGTTTTGGTAGGGTTGCCTAGTTCTTGGGATGAATTTAGAACCCAAATCGGCGGTCACTAAAAAATGGGATAAAATGAAAAATCCAGTTTTGATAACAGTTTTCGAACTATTCTGTTCTCTTCTGCAAGGCGAAGAAGCCTTTGAACGGATTGAATGAAGTCTTGTGTTTCAATATGTTGCACTGAAAGGCCAAAAGACGTGAGCCAAATGACCTCTATACGATCTCTACACGAAAATTACTCATGGAAACAAAGCATTTCTCATATTATTCTCAAGCAATTTTTCAGTAATTTGTTTCAATAATAACTTTCAATAGTGTTTAGAAGTAAAATTTACTATTTTCATCATATCCCAACTCTTTGGACTTATTATAGCTCGTATATTAATTTGTATCACAAGGATTGGATTTTGTGCGTAAATATTTCGAATATAGCCTTCCGTTAAACAAATATTTCTTTGTTGTTTAGATCAGTGCACGGATATCAGTGTCCATCAATTCGGGGTTAGATGTCAGGTATGTCACTTGTGTAACTTTGTTATACGAGATTTAACACCATATGTCCATTAGCATCTTCGACTCCCTTAAATATCTCACACAAGTTTGTAACACTTATTGTGAGTCATATTCTGAACTATCCTTTAATGGATATCTCAGAATAACTGTTACTTTTGGGGCATATAGAGGAGTAGAAAATGATTGCCAATGAACATGTGAAGAGAAAATTTCATATACATTTGCCCCTGGTTGATAGGCGATCCCGTACGGTTAGGTGTTTGGCAGCTACATGAAATCATGTGAGAGTGTAGGCTTCCGCGACCGTAGTCAGTATTTAATTGGCTGTCAACTTAATACAGCCAATTAAATACGTGAAATTATCTTGATTACGTCAGAACGTGACCTGCCGAACAGCCGTGCATTAGAAATAGCCTCACATTCAGGAGGTAAATGTCACATGTGTAACTCCATTATACCCGAATCAAATTTTCCCACATGTTTATTGGCAAGCAGTGTTGGAAAGTTATCATTAATAACACAGAACGCCCTGAGGCTGCAACTGTCAAATATCTTGGATTGCACTTGGACAACCACTTGTCATGGAAACTCATATCATTGCAAGACGAAAAGAGGCACTACTAAATGAACGAAAATTGACATGGCTCCTCAAGAGAAGGTCACAGCTATCTCTGTTTAACAAAGTGATGTCATAAAACCCATTTTGGTACACGTATGGTATAGCACTATGGAGTTTTACCAGTGAATCGAACATTGAGATTCTCAGAAGATTCGAAACAAAAACACCAAGAAAGTTATCCGGAACACCGTGCTTCGTTACTAACAAAACACATTATAAAGAACTAAACCTCTCATCTATTGCGGACGTCATTACAAAAAGAAGCCAGGAGTATTTAAAGAAACTAAGTGAACACAAATCACCTATTAATTTATCTACTGGACAATAAGCACATGTACTACAGGAATATATATATGAACTGTCAAATGGGTTCTTGTATCGATAATTCGACAAAACCACTTTAAATGTAACCATAAAGTATATGTAATAATGATAATTGTGTTATTCCACATTATTTGTGTTATTTTCTAAATGTTCTTCCAGAACAGATTGTAAATTGTGCTGATGAAAAAAATGTTTATGGGCAAAAAAGTTACTAATTTTCGACCTCGCTGCATAGAACATTGTAGCATTTATTCTGAGTCACACAGTTTAGAGTTGAGTGGAGAACAACAAACACACTGTCTTTCTGAACTTCAGCGCTGACATTATCGCGAGGCTTGTGTGCTCGCATGGCGACCGTGGCAACTACGCATGTATAAAGCAAGTTTTAATTGAAAGATTCAGTAAAACAAAATGTTTTATTGTAAAGTTAGAGAACAAATCGTTGAAATCGGTAAGAAATCCTATCCTCTGTTACTTCACTTATTGTGGTAGACTCAGAATTCTATGAGAAAATGGGGACGTTGACAATACAAATAACATGTATACGAGAAAACCCGGGAGAAATGTTCGCCACCTGCGAGTGTATGCCCTCACGGGGGATCAGAGAGCGCTTATCTCTCCAGAGGGGATCGATTACACGAGGAAATCGCGCATTGACGAGTGACGTCATTGAGCAGAGGGTTTCTACCGGAGTTGCCAGACGCGCCCTGTAGAACTCGTGTGACGTGACGTCAAGCTAGCGATTTAACACAGCTCAACAGGGCGTACCAACAGTGCAAGAAGGATTTAGAAAAAATGTATACCATCGAAAGCTAATGAGGGCTATTATTAATTTTCTTTTTACATAAATCAACCTGACAGATATTTTCCTTGTTATTTTCTCTACCAATCGACGGGGGAGTTGGTAGCCCTTTTACTTCCTTCCCATTTGTATACGTCTTTGCCTAAAAAAATAATTAACAAACTCATATAAAAATATAATTACATTTACCATCCTCCATTATAAATTTCATCGTTGTCTCCTTTTGTGAGATAGTGATGCATTAATTTGATAACAATATTCCAGCACAAACCCAAAATACAAATATACAACGCATAGCCGTTCTGGTATTAAGAATCGTAGAAATAGGATTGAAATGAAGTCAATAACATGAAATCAACTAATGAAATATTAAAAAGCATTTTACATTGAATACACAGGTATTCACAAACAGTTGTTAACATACAATACCAATCCATTCTATAATGTTCCATCTCTGCAGAAAACTAGACATTCAAATACGTAGGTAGGTACCAGTAATTGCGCGAAAACTGCCGTGACTATGAACACTTTAGCGACTGTGGTATTAAGAGAAACAAACATTCTTTATTTCTAAAAGTTACAAACCTTAATATTCGTAATATTTAACTGGAACAAATTCTATTAAACACTTGTGATAAAGACACATCGATGTCGAAATCTCCGTTGCCGAAAGTTATCTTATAAAGTGGCAGAAGTGTTTCCAATTGAACGTACACATCCTTTTGCCAGACTGAATTAGACCCAACACATCATATATGTCACATTTTTGAAGACATAATTGGGAACATTAATTCCCATTTTCAGGATCAATATCATTCCCTAATGCGAGATTTTTTTAGAAAATTGAAGAAAAAAAAGGAAAAAAAAAGGAAACTTTAATCAACCCACATGGCAAATGGTATTGATTACGAATAGTCAATGTTATTTTTGTTCGCTAATGTATAGGACACTAAATCACCAGCCAATGCAGCACAAATTCCCAGCACCGACAGATATATTTTCAAAGCGTACGATTACTCTGTTACATTCTGCGCAAAAAGTGCGTCGGTAGACACAAGCGAGATATCTAATAACGAGTCTACTCTTCCACATAACAAATAGTTCCAAGTTCTCCACCTGACAGGCACAAGTCACAAGAATTCGCACACCCCTCGCCTTGTTGACAGTCTGGGAAACACGTACCTGCTTCGGAATATATTGACATCCTGACACCGTCGTTGGCGTTGCCTTCACTCGACAGAACACACCAACTAACTCTCCCAGGCCACAGCGACCGCACGTCGCTTTAGGTACCCCGCAAAGCGTCGCGACACCCAAGCACTACGGACGTCAACGCGGCCGGGCGCCACTGATCGAAGCCCACGTCGCACT
The DNA here is from genome assembly GCA_017312745.1 of Gryllus bimaculatus. NCBI lineage: Eukaryota > Metazoa > Arthropoda > Insecta > Orthoptera > Gryllidae > Gryllus > Gryllus bimaculatus. Next base: position 108,228 of record BOPP01000146.1, read on the forward strand.
GCATCGCGCTTGCGCGCATACACACACACAGTTGCGTCCGAGGCGCGGCGCACGGCGGCGCCCACGACGGAGGGAAAGGAGGAGGAGGAGGAGGAGGAGGAGGAGGAGGAGGAGGAAGTCGGCAACCGCACACGTCCGCACGACGCGCCCCGAGTAAGATCCCTTCCGAAAGGCCACGCAAGCGGCCCCGGGCGCCGCTGCGCTGCGTCCGGGCTGCTTCGGCGTTCCGCTCATCTGCCAACGATGTGGAATGCCACCTCGATGCAGCACACTGCGAGTACGCGAAGACGCGAGGCGCGTGACGCCACGCAGCCGCCCGCGGCCGGAACTCGGCCGCGGATGCTCCGAAAAAGGACCGGCGGTGTTGGACAAAAGCGGGCCGGCGGCGGGGTGGAAAGGGGAAGTGAGCGGGGCGAAGCGGGTGGGGAAGGCCAGCGCGGGGATGAGTGACAGAGCCGGAGGCTCGTGTTAGGCGGTGGGTGGGGCAGAGGACCACCGTTGGGATGGGACGGGTGGCGGGAGCGGTCAGAGTGGCGAGGGGGGGGGCAGCAAGAGGGTGGGCTGTGGTGGAGTAGCGGGAGCGGAGACTGGAGCGTGGATGGGGCGGTACGGGGACGTGGGTGTCTTTATTGACCAAATTGCTACAGCCGCCAAGCTGAAAAGAATGGCTCTAAATTGCATGACAGCGAAACGGGTTGCCCCCTGCAACAGGTGCTATAATTCAAGCTCCGTTCTGTAGGCGTGTTGGGTAGAGAAGACCACCGCAGAGAGAAAGAGGAGGGGGAGGGGAATGAGGAGAGGAAGGGGAATGAGGAGGGGGAGGGGGAGGGAGGAAGTGGTCTCGGCGACGTTTGTTTTCCTCCTGACATTCTAAATGCAGCTCGTCGATCAGACCTCAGCTAACGCAAACAATTAAATCGACACTGGAGTGTAATGCACACTGCAATGGGTAATTCAAAAAGTTGCACTTGTTATAGCTGAAGTTAGCTTTAGAAATCAATCGCACATTAGATACGGCCAATACACGCTCACATTTGCATTGCAGTCGTGACGAGCAACCGGCCTTGTCCCTCCGTGTTTAGCATGAAACAGCTTTTAGTCCAGTCGACACAAACTTTCCAATGCATTTTACTTCAAAATAGAATCACGGCTCATCTTCACTCACTTCCTTTTAGGAAATTCTAGTAAAGTTATTTCTACTTAAATATGCGCAATTCAACCTCTCCATTCATCTACAAGCTTTAGAAGTAGGTCCCAACATTTTCGCAGACGGGGACGGGAAGCGGAAGTACGCTAAAAATTGCTCGAGACAGCCGCAGCGTGAATTCTCTTTCTGCACAAGTTAAACATGTGAACATTTGATCAATTGATCAAAGATTTCACGCCAAAAGAGTCATGAAATTCTAACACTTCTTCGCAACGAGATATGAAAACACCTGAAATTATTTATTTACGACTGTAAGTACCAAAATAATTTGGTTTGCTACTACTAAAAAGATAATGCCTTCAACTGATGGCGCAGCGTTGTGAAGGTTTTTTTTTTTATTTCGGAAGCGGGTCAACCTCCTAGCTCTCTCCCAAGTTTTGTGCGTGATGAAACGTACATGTTTCCGGACCTTGTTATGTCACCGAAAAGCAAAATAATATTTTGAGCAATGATATAAAACCGACAAACATAAGATTTTAAGCAAGTAAGCAATAATGTCTTTGCTTCAAAGATCTCTTTGGAACATAAGAACAACATGTTAATTTGCAAATAGCCATTACCAAAGCAAACCAAACCAAATAGCAATTAGCCACATATACCATTTTATGGATGTAATGATTAATCTTAAATACAATTTAGAAACAGATATCAATGAAGATGAGTTTTGTGTTTTTAACTCTTTAATTATCCTTCTGCCTAGCGTTTAGGGAACCCTATTCCGCCCCGTCAATCTCCTTACAGAACATGAAAAGCTCCGAAAGACACACTCACTGTGTCGGGCTGGTGCAATCAGCACGACCCCTTTAATCCGTTTACAGTTTGTTATCATGTTTTATTGATTTTTCTTTCAATTTGGAAGAGAATGCTATCTCTGTCAGATAAGTGTCACTCCCTGTCAAACGTTAATAACGAATAATTCAAATTCCCTTTAAAATTACATTTCGAGTAAAAAGAAAATAGATTTTATAAAAGTTGTTTTCTAAACGATAATGTAACATTAAACTCAGCTTACATATTTCATATGTATGTCGTTTTCCACAAGATCTTCCTTGCTTTTGTGTGTTCGCTTATCCACTAGATGAGTCTGCACCGTGGGATGAGTTAGCTGATTCTTTCATCCCCGGGGTCATTTCGAGCGACTTACGTGCGGACCTTCGCGATTACATGACGTGCAGTTCGTGACGCCAGAGGGCATTCGGAGAAGCTCCAGCAGCGGGAAACTAGAGGCTGGAGTAGAATATTTGGAATAAGACGTCATTAAGAAGGAAATTAAAAAAACGGAAGATATTTGTCCAATGTTGTTATAAAAATTAAAAATTAATGTAAGCATTAGAGAAGCTAGTGGTGCAAAAACATTACTGTTTTTAGTAGTTGATTATCATCTCAAAGGGAAATAACGGCAAAAGAAATATTTCCCACTAATTTTTTTAGAAATCTGTTCAATATATTCTTCCGTAGTCCACTTTACATGAAGCCCAAGGACATCTTCAAAATTTTCAAAAAATCCCATGTTGCCATCGATTTTGATTTAAATTTTGTTATTAGATAGTCTGAAGGACGTCTAAGATAATGGCGCAGGTCACATATTCGTTAAAAACTCTGAGTTTTCAAAAATTTAAACAAGTCAAATTTTGTTGGCGTCTTCCCACAACTAAAATATTAAAGATACAATTTTTCACCTGAATAAAATCAGTTCCTTAAGATAGATGTTTAAATACAATCATGTACAATTTTTCGAAAATTTGAGAATTTTTCGCTTAATGTTGCAAGAAATTTAGGCCATTTTTAATTTTTGTTTTAACAATTTTTTCTCAAAAACGACTCCATCGTTTTTGATGAAATGTTGTTGGTGGGAAGTCTGAAGGATATTTAAGAAAATGGTGCGTGTCTCATGTTGGTTGAAAACCCTGATTATTCGACAATTGAAAAAATTCAAACTTTTTCCGGCGTCTTCCTACAACTATAATTATGAAGATACGATTTTTTTCTCAATGAAATGTGTTCATCAAAAACAGATTTTCAAATAAGATCTCGTTGAATTTTTCGAAACGATGAGTATTTTTGTAGTAATTGAGCGTCATAGAAAATACTGTGCTCCTTGACCGTAAATTTAGGTGTTTTGAGGCAGTTGGAGGCTACGTATGTTAGAATGTTTATTTCATATTTATTCGTTCGTCTATTGGAGCTGTTGCTATATTACTACAAATTAATCTTTTAGAAACTATTTAAAACCTATTTGAAATAAATATGAAATCAAGATCGCAAACCATCAGTCAGCCGCTCCCAATTTATGCAGTTGGATGCTACGTAAGTTATAATTTGTATGTTATTTCATTTTATTATTATGTATTATATATTAAGTTAATTTATTTTAAATTGCGTCCTTTAACTGCGTAAAATGTGAAAACGAATAGATGAGCGGTCATTGTTGGTTGTTATTACCCATTGTTGTAACGCTGCACAGATAACACGATAGCGCCGATTGCTTTTCGTTCGCGGAAATAAAACGAATAATTTCATATACGTAGGACGTCCGGAGTGTAGTATCCGTTTGTACTCTGTGGAGCGCTGGTGAGTAAAGAAGCCGCTGGACTAGTTCCAACACATATCAGCTATCTGTGTGCAAAGTTAGAGCTCTCTGGTATTGACTGTATTCCTTCTGTGAGTGTTTATAATGTTCAAGAAAATAGAGAACGCCGCCTGTTGTGAAATTAGGGCTGTGATTATATTTCTCAATGCAAGAAATGTGAAACCTAGCGATATTCATCGTCAACTGAAGGAGGTGTAAGGAGACTGTTATGGATGAGTCATCTGTTCGGCGTTGGTGTCGTAATTTCAACTTGGGCTGAGAGAACACCCATGATGACCAGAGTTCTGGACGGCCGTCAGTCATTACGGTCGAACTGCGGAGTTCAATTAACGAAATCGTGAGGACCGATCGGCACGTGACAATTGAAATCAGTGAAAAGTTTCGCAATATTTCATGAACAGTTATTCATGAAATTGTTAAGGACCACCGTTACGCAAAGATTTGTGCAAGGTGGTTCCATCGCTTGCTTACTGACGAACACAAAACCACCCCAGGCCTGATACGGCTCGGATAACCGAACAACTTGGGCAATAATTCAAATGGAAAAGTTTCAACCATCCACCCCACAGCCCAGACATGCCTCCCTCAGATTTTCGTCAGTTTACAAAGCTCAAGGACTTTTTGGCACGAAAGAAATTTGAAAGTGATGAAGAAATGAAAGCAACTGTGACTACATATCTCAATACACTGGTGGCAGCGGAGTACGGAGCTGGGATACAAAAACTCGACACACGTAACGACAAATTCTTAAATTTGAGATGTGAGTACGTGGAGAAGTAGTTTCAAGTATGTTCTTTGCAAATACATCATTAATATTTGTTCAAATGTACTAGTGTTTTCTTATTCCAAAACAGGTTCTACTTTCTGATGCCCTTCGTACGTTTAGAATATTTCAGTAGCAAAATGTTGAATAATTAGTATTACATATTTTTCGATCTGTTTGCTTTCCAACACTATCAGTATCGTATTATTTATCTATTTTTAAATATTTTACTTTCAAACGAGTTTTACAAAAAATAATTCGGAGAGAAATTGAGGTATAAATAATATTACATAACCATTACTAACGACGACAAAATGCATACTGTTTTAGTACCACTAGATTGGTTATGCGGTTCGGTGTCATTTACTGTTGTGTACTCTTATTGCGATTTGTTTCTTGTTACTACTGCTACTGTTTTGTTCTGATGTAACCACAACCACGGGTCGGCCGCCCGAGTAAGTGACAACATCGTTCTACCCCACCCCAGCTGTCAAGTAGACAAATATTATTCGGACAATAGTCGCCCATATATAAGTAGCCACGGGAGCCTAAGTACATAGTCTTGTTTAGTGAATGCACTCCGGAATGTTGGTAGTCGTAATAGTAATTCTGTCGAACCCGACTGTGCCTGCTACTGGAAATCTACTTGGACTTCGAGAACTTGTGCTCAAAACTAGTAAATCTGGTGACGATGACAGTGCTTTCGACGACTAGTTCCATATTCTGGTTATACTGTGAAAGGAAATTTTGAGTACGAGTTGGAATTCTGGAATTATATAAGGTGCACAGTAAACTGTGTTGACATTTTTACTTTTTCGTATTCTTACGCACATATGTAGTATTTTTATTTATTTATGTATTTTATCTTGACACGGGTCATGAAGTAAAATAGCTGCTCGTGCGTTACGAAGTTTTGCGCAGTTGTTTCATAGTGCAGCATGTAATTACTAATTTATTTTGAAGGTAACATGAAATTCTCCCTCTCTCTCTCTCTCTCTCTCTCTCTCTCTATATATATATATATATATATAATATATATATATATATACAGAGAGAGAGGGAGAGCGATTTTTATAAGAATGATCCAAAGTGACAGTTCGCTAAACAAGTGAACATCACGTGTAATTCAGAGAAATATCCCTCCATCGCGGCAGCTCTTCTGACACGCCTCTTCGTAGTGTATACGGCTCCCGCGAAGACCCCTCCCCACTATACAAAAGTCTACGAGTTTCGCTGAGGTATAAGCACGTACGAGAGTCCGGGAAATATTGAATTTTAATTAGGTATGTGTAAAAATGTCTTAACATGCTCTCATATTCAGTAAATGAAAACTGCCAATAATGTAAATACAAAGAAAAATGTTCTTTCGGAGAACGTCCAAATACCTGTTCTGGGCACTTCACACCGAATGGCTCATGCATTTGTCTAGTGAAGTGAGTGGTTTATTTACAATTATTACAGCACGACTTAAAAACTTATGCTATGCTATCTTGTTTTGTGAATTGCTTTGTATGTCACTCACGTTTTGCATGTCAATGCATGCCTGTCCAAATTCCTTAACCTATCTAAGATAGGTTTATTTTCATCTCTTATTTCTTCGATGAATAATAAGCACATTCATTCACTCTCACCACTTTAAACATTTAAACAGTGTACACTATCTTTTACTTAATATATATTATCAGAAAAAAAATTAAATTCATTGTAATGTTTATAAAAAAATCTTTATAAAATCTTTATGGACATTGCATTGCACTTTCTAATTGCAATTATTTCTCGTGGCGCACTATATTTTCGTCGGATGCGGACATAACAAAAGGAAGTGTTGAAGTCATTTACAAGTTGGTAAACTGCAAACAAACGAATGGAGGAAGGAGAGTGTAATAGGCTCAATGACATAACGACCACAAAACCTTCATTTGTGTTGCCAGCACTAGCTGTCAAAACGTTCCTTCTTATAAAAGTCGCTCTATACTCCTTGCAAAAGTAATATATATCATAGAATATCAATCCAGAATTGACGTCATGGTTTGGGATTGCGAGTGCGACCTTGACGGTCTCTATGAACGGAATCTCCTTGATATTACTAATGATATGAAGATTTGATTCATATGTGGATTAATTCACACCCGATTCACGTGCGAATCGTCATCCACCACATTACTTAAACGGCGGCTTGATTCGAATGTAATATGAGTATAAACGATACATAACAATCCGACGAGTAATACAATAAAAAAGAGCTATCTTCTCTAAAAACAAATATTTTTAAAATATTTCTAAATTTGTATTTTAAACTTACAATTGTGATTATGCAATAAATAGAAATTGGTATTTTCCAATTTCTTACACAAAATAATTTGATTATCTATAAATACTACATAGAGAACCATTCTTGCAAGTTTATATTTAATAACAAGGCAACCATAGCATAAAAAAATTAAAATGTTACAATTTTGGTGTAACAATATAACATCTTTAAGTCTTATAAAATTTCCAGCTAACATGAATACTTATGCAATGATGAGAGGTGCACAATGTTATAACCTTCTCTTTATTACATTCGTTACAAGAACGTTTAATGTTTTTGACGATCAAAAAATACAAATACAACTAAACAAAGTGTTTTTTCCTAAAGTCCTGGTACAAATTACTTAGACCAAAACATCGTTAACAGGCCGGTTGCTTATATGATTTTCCGTGCCTTCGTCTCTGAGATATACAGGCGAATGTCCGAGCAACTCTCCGAATTAGGTCTGTGGGTTACCGCAAGGCACTTCCTTCCTTTTCGTCTATCCGCCTCCTAAACCCTCGACACCAGCATTTCGAAATTGCGTTTCTTCGTTCTCGGTAACCTTGATAAAATCACGTTTGTTTTAAAACGATATTAAAATTTATAGATTAAAAAGATATGTAAATTATATCTACACGTACACATATTTATAAAAAGAGATATATACATGCGTTGAAAAATGTATTTTGTGTAGTTAAGAGTTAGCACGTATTTTATTGGGCAGAAGTATTTATTTGAATTTTGAAGTCCATGTTATAATGTATAACAGTGACCAAGTGATTTATTTTCCTTCCAGGAGCTTTTTCCAGCTTCAGGTCGATGTCGACTTCAACCATCCACGCCGGATACCCATTATGTCCCTCACGGAGACGCTTATTAACCTACTACACTAGACACACTTGCGGGCTCCTCGGTCTGCAGCCAGCAGATTCGGAAGGTCTTCCGCGACAACACACAGACAGGAAAGACACGGGACAAACAACCACGCCCACGGCGGGACTCGAAACTGCGATCTTTCCGACCCAGGCGCACGCTCTTGCCACCTCATCCATCCAGGTCGGCATATTAGTGACCAAATGATTCAGTTGTTAAAAATGAAAGAATAATTGTTAAGTTTGTGTTTTTGCTAACAATATGATGAATTCGTTATTACAACAATAGTTTTCCAATGTTTTCTAGTTTATAAACACTAGAGGTTCCAAAAGGAGCGGGACCTAGAATACATGACGTTAACGATCCACCAATTATCGGAATTCTGTGTATCCCTGCGAGACCTACGACATCGTGCGGCTTTTCTGTTGGGAGTCGCAAATCTCGCACATGCGCACAGTGCACACGTTTTGGTGATTGATTACTAGTGATTCTGGGCACGTCATCAGCTAACGTAATTGCTCCCGAAAGTGTAGTTCATGTTTTTGCTCTGGAGGTGGCGATGATCTTGCCCATGTGGATGGCGACATCCAGCGCCGACCCATAACCGTCGGCTAGTGGGGTATCTTCCATCAGCGGGACACCGCCTCAGCCGAAATAAGCTCCTGAGCGGTCTCCCAACATATATAGTATTGTAGTGTATGTAAGGGGAGAGGACATGACAACGAATGGGAAGAAAAGATTGCGGGCGGTCCGTGGCCCGTTTGGCCGGGTACTGATCCGACATGGCGGCGGCGATGGTGTGACGGTTAGCGTATCGAACTGTTATACCCAAGCTCGCGGGTTCAAACCCGATCGAAGCCGTGGATTTTTAGGGCGACACCTTCGTACGCCTTCCTTCGGAGGGGAAGTAAAGCCGGCTGTCCCATGTTCGTAGATTTACTTGCATGTAAAAGATCCTCAAGCCTAAATGACGCCTCTGAGCTAAATTCAAATCGCCTGCTTCTCGCCCAAGAAATACCTCCTTTCTCTGCTAGTTGATGAAAGGAGCGTAGCGAAATTTGCGTGGTCAGTCGGAAGAGCGGGCCTGATGGCCCGAGTCTCGCTACGTAAAATAAGGCAAATTCAATTCAATTCAATTCACATTCGCCTGATGTAGATTGGAGATAACTAAGAAATCTACCGAACAGAGCAACTGGCCGCTAGAATTCTCCTCCAGACAGGGACAGTATTCGACCTAGCTATCTGGCTACGGTCGAAAATACGGTGGAAACCCCGGACCTCCCGCGCAGAGGCACTGCAGTGACATACGATGATGCTTTAAGTCACCTCTCCCGGTCACACATTTTGGAACACCGGTCGGGGGGGGACAGCCTGCGAAGGAAAACTGGCTAGGCACGTGCTTTCCAGCGGCACGAAATATCCATCATCAAATACCATCATCCAACATCAAATAACATTCAGAGAAGTATCCCTCCGCCGCGACAGCTTTTCAGTCACACTTCTTCGAAAAGTTTTTGTTTGTAGAGGACTCCCATTAAGACATCACGACTTCTCATTGTTCACAAAGTGTAATTATATAAAATAATAATTGATAAAACGCAAACCACAGCTCGCCACTAAACCGCACAGGAGCAGGAAACTCGTGCGACAGTACACGTCTGACATTCAAGACTCAGTTTTCAAATACACATAATACTTATCACACCAAAAGTGAATTTAATGTAATATGTATTAAAAAAAAAGAATTTTTACACAAGAGAACAGTAGCACTGCACTTCCTAATTTCAATTATTTCTTGTGGCGGACTACATTTCCGTCGGACGAGGACATCACAAAAGGAAGTGTCGAAGCCATTTACAAGTTAGTCAACTGCAAACGAACGAATGAAGGAGAGTCAAATGGGCTGAAGGACAAAACAGCTACAAAGCCTTCAGTTATGTTTCCGGCACTAGCTATCAAAAAGGTCCATTTTTATAGAAATCTCTCTATAGCAAAGGGGGTACGCAACCCTGATGCGTACTTGCACGCTACACCAAAGCACAATGAACACCATATGGTTTAGAGACATTTTGAAAACAAAAGAAACAAAAACGTAACCATTGAACAAATACCGAATTTTTTGGTCCTTCTTACCATTCCAAAAAGTAAATTGCCTAGATACGCGGAACAAATAAGCTTGTTTCCAATGAATTTCTTCTTTCAATAACTACAATATTAAAATTTATTATTAGCATGGCTTATAGTTTCTCCAACTTTCTGTTTACTGGAACTAAGTAAATGTACACACTTTGTCAATAGTATTCTTGAATATATTTTTGTTAACTTCTTTATCTTGCCACTTATGAAGATGCCATTTTATACTCATCTGTTATGCACAACGTGCGAGTAGGTGGTGGTGCAAGTAGAAGGTGGTGCAAGGGCAGCTTAAAATTGGCAACGGGAATATTTGTGAACTCGAATTAAGAATATTCTGAGATAAATATTACGTTTCGGATTTTTTTTAACAAATAAAGTGTTCCAGAGTTTACAGGATATCAGTTTATAGCAAGACACTCCTTATAATTCAAGGCTTTGTAATTAATTCAAGCAAGGAAATATGATTTTGTAATCCGAGAACACAAAAATATGTTCTTACAAAATAAAAATTAAACTGCGTTTTAATTTAGGGCAACCACTTCACATACGTTAGAAAATGAAAAACAATCTGCTACTTGCTGAAACCTCTAATGGAACACATCACTACATTCCGCTTTTTTTT
>BOPP01000146.1:118756-181174 GCA_017312745.1 Gryllus bimaculatus
TTTTTTTAGAAACGTTAGGGTGGCTACTTCCCCCCAAAAAATAACCAAGTAAGCGAAGAAACTTGTATTGATCTTGTGATGAAGTATTCTTCTTATTGTATATATCCAAACGTAATGTGTAATGTTTTTATTCAGTAATTGATTAGCAGATTTCAATGACTAGGACCTTACAGATCAGCCGACTTTAAGTCAAAAGTTCGATTAGCCGAACTGAGTGAGTAAGAATACGAATATTATAGATTACATACCGGACGCGGCGATTACATAGTCCGTAAATATAGTCCATGTTGTATCCCGTAAATGTAGTTCATGGAAGGTGGCGGAGCCTCCCCAGCCGGGACAAGCCCTTTACTTTCCAATTGGCCTCCCGACGCGTGTGTTAGTAACGAACTGATACGAATGGTCTAACCATGAATTGCTGCCAATCAATTAAACGAAAATAAAAAAATAAACTGTAAAACCATCAACTTGAGGGGAGAAAAAATACACCACAACCCCTCCGAGAGGCTTCGTTCCTCCTTCACTCCACACCATGATGGCACACGTGTAAATGCAAACATTCCGCTCCAAGGCGAGCAAGGAGCCCGCCCGCATGCCGCACTCGCGCCCTACCTTACAGCCGGCCTGCCGCCCAGGTCGCGCGCCCTACACTGGAGGGGACGGCGCGGCGCGGCGCGGCGCGGCGCGGCGCGGCGCGGCCGGGCGCTCGGTCGGTCAGGGGGAAGGCCAGGCTGGGGCGGGGGGCAGGGGTGGGGCGTAGGATGGGGATTGCGAAGGGGCGGGGTGCGCCGGTGGCGTATAATTAGCCGTCGCGGCGGCTACGACTGCCACGCCGGCGGACCCACACAATAGGCGGCGGCGCGTCGTCGAGATTGAGAGGTCGAAAACAGCAGCAAGGCACGAGACGGAAAGAGGAAAAAAGCGAAAAACTAGAGATACAAAAATGAAACAAAACAAAGAGGAAGAAGAGATAAAATGAGGTGAAGAAAGATAAAAAAATTGAGTAGGCATTGGGAGAGATATGGGAAGGAGGAAAAAAGGTGGTTAGAAAAACTATGCTAAGATTAAAATGGGCGCGAATCATGTGGTGACAGAAATGAGGAAAAGACAAGCAAGAGGGAGAAATACGACGAGAAATGCGAAATACATGCTACGTACCAACGATGTGAAGGGAGGAAAAAGAGTAAAAACCAAGAGCGAAGATTTGAATTTGGAGAAGAAACACGAAGGGAATTAAGTAAATCAAAAGGAACTTTTGAGAATGCAAAGGAGAAATTACACCTATGAAAAAGGGAAGGTGAAGAAACTAAAACTGAAATAAATGACAAGGAAGATGATGACAATCAAGAAAATTGAATGAGCGTGAGAGCGGGGGAGGCAACAATGTAGGGAAAGAAAGCGAAGTGATTACAAAAGCTAGAAGTAAACGATTTGTGATAATTGTAGAAAAAGATAAAAAGTAAAACACAGGAATTTAAAACGAATAAAATCAAATTCACGAATGGTTTCCTGAATTATTATTTTTATAATACATTGTAGATCACCAACAATGTAACAGTTACAATTGTCTGGATGCAAATATGAAGTCGCAACTGTCTGAATAAAGTACAGACTCACCTGTCTGGACACTCGTCACGTAATTTAAAAAAATATAAATTAATTAAATTTGTCAATTATTGCGCAGACTTTCAAATATATGAATAAAAGGTGTGGTCATTACATTTTTATTTATATGAGCAGCTTTCGATGTCTCAGCCATCGTCATTAGGTCTGGTACAAACCAGATTTAAAAGCATTAAGTGTAAAAGAATATTAACAAATATTGGTACATATTAGTGAAAAATAATAAAAAAAATGTGCATAAAATGACAATGTTGGTAATGACATCCCTTTTTATTCAGGTATTTGTAAACATCCCGCGGGCCCAGGTGGAACGGCCGTGTAGGTGCCCCAGGTGGGACCGGGTGGTATATCCCAGACGACGCGTCAGCAGCGCTGCGCACCGGCCACCAGTGGGACCAACGACGCGCTCTACGGGCCAACGGAGGGCAAGAAAGAGCCCACGCCCCCTTTTAAGAGTTTCAAATCCTCTTTTTTAACATTGAATCTACCAGTGAAGTCTTTGCGTGACGTCAATAATCTCGTCATTCTTTGGAAATCAGCGGTTGGCTCTTAGGGCATATAGAGTTGTCATCTTCCATATATCGATGTGCTGATCTATAAGTCAAAGCACTAACTAATCAGACGTTAGCAATTCCAAGGAGGAAATATTGTCAACTTAGCTTAACGTATAATCAGTGAGCGTTAAATCGTGGAGAAACACATTTTTTTTTCAATCACTTTAAGGCTGCTGAAGTTTCGTTAGTGTATTTGTAATACTATATAGTTATTAACGACTTAACGCAGTTAATGAGAGGAATGAAAAGCCACTCTTAACGGCCATAGTTTGTTAAGAATTTAACAGTGCGCCGTCCGTGAACAATCGTCACAAACGAGTTTTAGCTAAAGATGACGTAAGAGTAGAAGATTATTATATGAATTTTTCATAAGAGAAGTAGGTATTACGACAAGTACTCAATGATATACGGTTGATAACACGAATGCCAGACTTATTTGTAACCCGGATTTATGTTGGACAGAAAAAGCAGAGAGTAGCGAAAAAAAACAGACGCACACCGATTATTTTACAGGGAGATAAACATGCGCAAATGCACGCCGCAACACACATTATCATTGTGCGCAACTCTAAAACAATGCTCTCTGAAAGACTTAAAAACAGGTTCGTGTGCCGAAGAAAGTACAAGTTTATACCGTCATCAACCAAGTCCAGATATTTTTGGACTTTCTGTTACATTTTAAGGGGCCACTCACTACTTGATCTTAGTTGTGCGAAAGTAGGTTTCAGTATTAAGTTGCTTCCATTTTTAAAGCAATAGAAAGTACGGCATGTTCGCACAGATTCTAATTATATTTAATAGTGACAAGGCTGTGATCCGGGGCTGCCCCGCCCCCAATTGATTACGGTTTCTGGCCTCGTTAATCGTTATGGTTATTAGTCCCGTTACTGGCTGTTTTATTCGAAAAAGTAGCTGGAGTTCCTCTCCTGGATAGAGATCCGACACCAGCCAAAATGTCGGCTTTAAGGGGATTTCTCTCTTCAAGTATCTCCACAGGGCAATGACCTTGCCGGGACAAGCTCTAAGCAGCTGGTTTCCCGATTCGTGTGGATGTATAGAACATGTACAAGTGAGCGAGTGTTTATGCAAGGAGCATAGCAAAAGGAAGATGAAGCAAAAATCGCGCGCAGCCCGTGGCAGTTTGTTAGGGCACTGCTCCAGCATTCACCTGAAAAACCACGGAAAACTACCGACCAGAGCAGCCAGTCGAGACAATTCACCTGCAGATAGAGGCTATATGCAACATAACTCAAAGTTAGTGTGGAAAAATCAGCCACCGGCGAGACACTAACCTTAGGACCGCGTCAGAATCTCTCAGGGAGAAGGGGATTGGGGTATCTACTGATGTCACTGTAGTGCCTCTGACCGGGAGGTTTCAGTTTGGAATCCCGACGGTGGCAGGATTTTTGAAACTAATTACATACATAGCTAGGCTGAGTTCTGTAGCTGTCTGGAGAATTCTACCTGCCGGCTGCTCGGATCTGTAGTTTTCCGTGCTTTCTCAAAACAACGCCAGGCTCTAACAAACGGGCCACGATCCGGGAGCTCTTTCCGTCCCATTCCTTGTCTAATCTACTCCTTACACACACACACACACACACACACACACACACACACACACACACACAAACTTATATGCACTACACTACCACACACGTCGGGAGATGGGTCGGAAGCTTAGAGCTATCCCAGCTGGGGCGGTGCCCTGCTGGTGGGAGATACCTGGTTGGGGAAACCCTGCTAGCGCACGGTACATCGGCACCACCACCATCCAGCAGTGGATGATCACCACCACAAAACATACACTAGACTTACGGGACCAATACATTGGCAGTCGACGCGCCCAGAATCACTAGTCAATCAATGAAAAACCATCAGCAAAATCAATGAAAATCAGCCAGAAATTTCAATGAAAAACAGCCAGAAAAATCAATGAAAAACAGCCAGAAAAATCAATGGAAAAGGTCAGAAAAATCAATGAAAAACAGTCGGCGGCAATGTCATCCCATTGCGGGTAAACTTGGCCGGTTGCGCCCGACTGCGAGTGCACTGGCCCCACTGCGCGTGCCTCGCAGGCCGGCGCGCCCACCCGAGAGTGACGGGCGCAGGTGGCGCCGGGCCGGCGGAGAGGCAGGCGGGCGGGCGAGTGGGAGGGGGAGGGGCGGCGCCTCGCTTCCGCGCGGGGCGATCGCCCTCCGCGACCTACCTGCACCGGCAACCCAGCGACCAAGTAGTCAGTCCCTCCTCTCCCTGCCCCACTCCATCCACCCCGGACTGCTTGCCGCGTTCAACATCCGCTTCACTACACGTGGCATTTGAAATACCAAAGAAAGGTAATACTCTTTGAGTCTCTGACACTTTCACTTCACCTCCGGCATCAGCTACAGTTTCAGTTTAATAAGATATCCTCGTCTCATACACAGATATGAAGGAAATTTACAGAACACTTCAGAAAATAGCAGTATCAGACCCCCTATAAACATTCTCACTTTCTCATTTCGTACATCGGCACACAATTTGCGAATTTTCTTCGCCAAACTGTAACAGCGTACTTCATTTCACGCCGCAAGCATTCCATTCGTCACGAGTAAAAGAAAAACACGACGACGCGGCGGCGAGGAGGAGGAGACGACCGCCGCGCCGTCCGCGAGCCCGACAGCTGCCAAAAGGGACAAGAAGAAGAATGGGCGAGGGCGAGGCGCGCAGAAGGCCTCTCCCACGGCGCGGCGCGGTGCGGTGCGGTGCGGGCACAGGAGGAGCAAGAGCAGGAGGCAGTCACGGGCGGCGCCAGCTGGCGGCGGCGGCCGCGGTCACCCACCGCATAGCGCAGCCCCACGCGCCGCCTGGCCGCCCGCCAGCCGGCCCGGCCCCGCCGGCCCGCCCGGCCCGCCGCCCCGCCCGGCGCCGGCCCCGCCGCCGGCCCGCCCGCCCCGCCGCCCCGCCCGCCCGCCCGGCCCCGCCCCGCCCGGCCGCCCCGCCCCGCCCGGCCCGCCCGCCCCGCCCGGCCCGCCCGCCCCGCCCCCGCCCCGCCGCGCCCCGCCCCGCCCCGCCCGCCCGCCCGCCCCGCCCCGCCCGCCCGCCCCGCCCGCCCGCAACAATGCGCCTCAAAGGGCATAAAGATAACCTACGCCGCGAGCCAGGTTTAAATGGTTACAGAGGTATCAAAAATTATTCGACTCAAAGTACGTACCAGCAGAATATTTGGTTAAATGATTAGTGATTCCGGGCGTGTCATTGCGTTAGTGTAGTGCACGTGTATTCCTCGGAAGGTGGGTGATGCTCCCCTCCCTGGATGGATCCGGCGCTGACATACATGTCACCTAACGCGTTTTCCCTAAACAGGTATCTCCCCGCTCAAAGGGCATAAAAGACATCAGCGCGAAAACCTACGCCGTTTAAATCTGTACAGAGGTGCCAAAATTGTTGGACTCAAAGTACGTACCAGCAGAATATTTGGTTAAATGATTAGTGATTCCGGGCGTGTCTTGCCGTTAAGTGTAGTGGCACGTGTATTCCTCGGAAGGTGGGTGATGCTCCCCTCCCTGGATGGACTCCGGCGCTGACATACATGTCACTAAACGCGTTTTCCCTAAACAGTATTCTCCCGTCAAAGGCATAAAGACATCAGCGGCGAAAACCTACGCCGTTTAAATCTGTACAGAGGTGCCAAAATTGTTGACTCAAAGTACGTACCAGCAGAATATTTGGTTAAAATGATTAGTGATTCCGGGCGTGTCATTGCGTTAGTGTAGTGCACGTGTATTCCTCGGAAGGTGGGTGTGATGCTCCCCTCCCTGGATGGATTCCGGCGCTGACATACATGTCACCTAACAGGTTTTTCGCCTAAACAGGTTATCTCCCGCTCAAAGGGCATATAAAGAATCAGCGGCGAAAACCTACGCCGTTTAAATCTGTACAGAGGTGGCCAAATTGTTGGACTCAAAGGCCATCAATCCGCAAGAATATTTTGGTTTCGATCGCTTGGTAACCCGTTGTGTCATATCTACTCCGTGTCAAATCAAACCATAAACATTGAAAAGTAAATTTGCCAAATAAACAATAACAGAAATCAATTTTTTTATGTAATCAATATTACTGAAAGTGTTTTTATAACTGAGCGTGATTAACATTGAGTACAGCAATTTATAACCGGTATCCTATAGTAAATTAATAATAATACCAAAATAAAAAAAATCACTGCTATTCTACGCTACGTGTTTTTGTTGGTGTTGTAAGCGTGGTCTCGTAGGCGTGTCTGGCGTCACGTAGACATGCATGAGGACTGGCCCTTCTGCATAGGAGGCGAATAGAGGCAGCTTTCCACACCCGAAAATCGTCTCCCGTTAAATCGTCAATAAAAAAAGTTGTAAGAATCGAAACAACGAATGTTGAACTACATTAAACAATTTCAAATTGTATAATTTGGCTGAGAAATTCAAAATAAGGCCTTGCATATTCAAAGTAAACAAACATACCACATCACAAAATTGCGAAGACACCACAATGTTCACTTTCATCACGATTTCGATTTAACCATTTGACTCTGAGTAAATATACATCTGTACACGAACTTTTAGAAGAGCATTTGGCATCAATTCTAGCTACAATTATTTTCATGGTACTTTCTCCAGTTTGTTCTTGTTTACGAAAACATACAATTTCACGCGATAACTGATATTCAAAACTTTCATTTGAAACTCGCTAGTAAAACTCACGAAATAATTTGTACTCATTAAAATTATGTCATGATACATATAAAAACTCTAAGTCTGTGTTGCTGCAAGTTACGGTTGGTTTTGCATTTCGTACTTTTGGTTTCGTATCCCCGGAAAAATGTCTAATAGGTACTGTGAATTTATAATTTTTATATTGCGTTGTAATAGAATTACTAATGAAATGAATTACCACAAGAGTTATTACCTTCTTTCCACATTTTTTCTACCCGTCTTTGCGTCATCTCAAATTGTTGTGGTTTCTAAAGCAAAGCCTCACAGTGCACAGGATTCAAAATGCAAGCCTTCGTTAAGCTTTATGCACATCTCGTTCCAATTGCATTAGAGAGCTCACTCGAAGAGTTCCCAACTTGCAACCCCTCAAACACTCTGAATAAATGTAGTTTTATATGTATCCCAAATAAAGAATTTGATTTCACTTTTACTTTCCCATGAGAAATCTTTCAAATTCGTTTAATAAAATTTAATAAAGAAACACAAGTTGAAAATGCATTCTTAGCTACAAAATTCGCCCGAGAAAAGTAATCAGCTTTGGGAAGAGCTCGTTGGCTTTGCAGCAAGAAGCTTTGATGTAGTAAATTCTCCATCATTTAATGAAATATTTGATTCAATTAATTTTTTGTTTGGATGTCAGTTGGCTGACAGTAAATTCGAGACATCCGTCAACAGTAATCTGTATAAAACCAATGCCATTGTTTAAATAAAACCAGAAAATAAATTAACCATCGACGTTACCAATTTTTTTATTTGCGTAGCACAGAGGTAATAAATCTACAAGTACAATTAATTACATGCAACATGGTCGAATATTTTCGGAACTGCTGGCTTTCCGTTAACTAAGGTTGAACTGAAAAGTAAATGTAAATTCAAAAATGTAAAAGGTTTTTACAAACAAAGTTGGTAAAAACGTACTTCACAAAAACATACTTTAGACCTTGGCAAATAAATACTACAAAAAACTGAATTCGGAAAATCACAGCCAATCTCAAAAACCGTTCCTTAAACTTTCAGAGCGTAATTGCGTATTAAAAAAGACAAAATAATATGAATAATAAATACGTCATTAAGTTTTTACATTACCCATTACTTTTCAGATTCTATTTGGCAACATCGAATGAATGTACTGAATGTAGCTAAGAAAACACTAAACTTGGCGATCGACTAATCGCGCGTGGTTCACAGCAACTCAAAATAGTCGACTGAATCGTTAGCCAACATTAGGGGCATGATGAATGAAAGGAAGCGCTGTACTTGCCTTCACTACACAGGTAGAACTAAAATTGAAACACATTCATTCTTTCGCATGCGCCTTCATACCTTTCGCTAATGATGCAAAAATATTAGTATGTTCTCCCCCAGGGCTTCACATTTGTCAAATAGTCAAAGTACATGCAACCTGCGTACATTATACTGCATTTCAGAAAGACAAAACGTAACTAACCAAAGTTATCACATCTCAATGCTGAAAAAACCTTTTGAAGAAGGAAATCTAAAGATCTAAAATGAAACTTCATGAATGCAGTTCCCATATTTTAATCTAAGACCTACTTCAACCACTTGTTCGCGGGTAACCATTTCCCACGTAAAAAAAAGTAGCTGCTTATTGCAACCACTCGGATTTCTGAAAGTCTAAAGTAGGTCTGACTAGACTAGAGATTCACAACTCGTTTCTCGTATGGTCCCCTTATAAAATAGTACTTCGCTTCATCAATTCCATTTTTTTCTATACAGCATTTATTTATAGCATTCTATATGGTTAGGCGGAAGAGCGTGGTTAGGTGGAAGAGCAGGCTAAAGGGCCTGAGCCTCGCCATCAACAAAGATATTTATTTATTTATTTATTTATTTATTTATTTATTTATTTATTTATTTATTTATAATGTTCTGCAAACAACAAGCATAACCCAAATAACTGAACGGGAATGTCAAAAATAACAATTGAACAAAAACATACAAAAAAAGTTGGAAAAATGTTTATTATATTTGTGTTATTTTTCGTTCTATTATTTTTTAAATTTTGCATATGCATACACATTTTAAAGTAACAAAAATCACTAATTGAACCAAACGTTGGTTTTCATAAATGACGGGACACTGCAAGAGAGGGGGAATTTGAATCGTATTATAACATGTTTTGAAGCTGTGTACAAGAAACAATCAATTATGAACTTCATTAACATTTGTAGTAAGTAATGAAATCTTGATTTGGTTTTACCGATTCAGTTCTTACTCGGCAATCGACCCCTTGATTTTCATTGACAATCTTTTAAAAGTCCATCGACACCTAGAGGGTCAATATTGCCCCCTCTCTTGAATCCTTCGTCTAAATTCGTCTTTTTTCACATCCTTTGCATATTTTTGAGAAATTTTCTCTTTAAAAGAGTTGTTGACCAATGGCTTAGTGTGGTGAAGGGCTTAGTTTGAGCAATAATATATATATCTATATTATATATATATATATATATATATATATATATATATATATAATATAATATATATTATTATTGGCCTATAATCCTTTCATTAGCGTCAAAAAGTTGGCTATTAAGTTTCCTTATATAGGTTTCCGAAGTAATAGTTATAGTAATGTCTGGCATTGACCTTTCTGCCTCAATAAAGTTTTTAGAAAGATTTGTATCATTATATTTCTATTATCCGGAATTTGATAGACGCATCACATTCGAAATTAAAATGAATTTCACAGGAACTTCCCTGGGTGACGAGAGGAATATCTCCCTTTGAAAATGAAGTTTAAGAGCATTACTCCCGTACAAGTCGATCGAAGGAAGAGGGGGGGGGGCTCCCATAAGGGTTTGTATCGAATGTGAAGACTCTTACGCTCCGTAAGAGGTGGTTACGGGCTCATCTGAAATATTGTGAAACCTATTTTTCTAAGAATATGTTTAAAAAGACCATTTAATTCTAATATAAAAACTTCAGTTTTCGTAAATGTACAATATAATTCACTTTTTTGTTTTTATTTCAATTTAGAATTTCATTAAATGTTCAATGAAATGTATATTCTTCAACGTCGTGATTCGTTTCATTTCTTCACAAAAAATCCACCTACTTTTAATATAACAGGATAAATTCTTTACAATGGATGAAAAACTGTCATGAAGAGTGCAATACTGTGACAAATATTTTTGTAAAGCCTTGGACCAGGCTGAACAGTTAACGCTCTTTTCACCTTCGAGGATTCAGTTCCAGGAATTTAGGGCATCTCCTTTTAGCACTCGGGCGTTGAAGTGTGTAAGGGATGAGAGGCGTGTTGTCTCGATCGTCCAGGGACAATTCTGAGAGAAGGAAACAAGCCTTGAAACAAAAATATAGGTGAATGGTCGCAATCTAATTCTAGTCTAGAATCTGAATGTAACCGTGTTCAATGTAGATTCATATCGTCCACTGCTTAAGATACAAAATTTGGCCTTACAATCTAGCAAAATTTTTCATGGTGTCATTCTTAGAGAAACGTTGCCTTTTTTTGGTTCTGTTTTTCCAAAACCTACCCTTGGCATGTTAGCCATTTGATGACGCGCTGACCAGTATAGACGTGCAGATTCGCTTAGGGTGATACGCACGTTCAGCGGTCAAGTGAGTAGATGGCGAATAACTGTTGCTCATTTAGCCTCACTCAGGAGACACGTGTGGTAGACCACAGACGCGAGCAACTTTCCCCTGCTGAGTGAATTATTACTATTATTATTATTATTATTATTATTATTATTATTATTATTATTATTATTATTATTGTAACGTTTCTCGTGGTGAATTAAATCACACTCACAAGTATTTACACGAAAACATTTATTCGTAATCAATGTATACACTAATTACTACTTGACTATATACAGGTATATTACACAGTTCTTGTGCTCTTTACTTAATGATTTTTTTACACAGCACATCGCAGTCCGAAGCACTGTCCACAATTCCCTGCGCAAACCACAATTCCCTGCGCAGACCACAATTCCCGGCGCAGACCACAATTCCCGGCGCAGACCACAATTCCCGGCGCAGACCACAATTCCCAGCGCAGACCAGGGTCCACTGCACTGCTGTTTACCGCGATGCACACTTCACAGCTCAGCTTTCACTGCAGACTTCAGACTGCTGACTGCTGTTCACCCTCTGCACCACTGTTCACCGCAATGCACACTTTACAGCACAGCTTCCACTTCAGACACACTGACGGAATGACTGCTTATCCACTGAAATACACACACTGACTTGCACTAACTTACACAGACTGACTACTGACTGCTACTTCTTACCAATTTCTTACTAAGGCATCGAATTTATTAACTAATTGAGGGAAATGTCAAATGAGGCCGTTAGACCGAGTACTGTAACCAATCGAATATTGTATTTATAATAAGGTGTTACAGTACGAATATTATAGAATGTTTTATTCACTGTGTATCAATTCCAGTGAACTATAATTCTTATTTAAATTTGACTATACATTTTGCGAAATGTGGTAGACTGATGTTGGTATAGTTAATAGGAGGGCATGAAATATTAGACCACTTATATGAACACTTTTCATTTTCATTACGAAACTCATCATTATTGTTAATAATGGGTCACGGATTATTAGGTACTAATAACAAAACATATCAGTTTCGTAAATTTTGTCTTTAGATAATCAACGCGAACAAAAAATATATGCACGCACATCGTAAACATGTATTAAAATTTACTTATTTACCATCATAATTTCAAATTTTGAAAATGGATATTTTCAGGCAAAAAGGAGTAGAAAGGAGAGATAATACACAGTCTCACTCGTAGGTTTCGTTAGAGACACTAAAAAAAGTTACCAAAGAAAACCTGGTGCCTTACTGTTGCTATAAAAATGAGAACTTACACTGAACAATTATTTCATACCTGTCTGACGTTTCCACTTATGCCGTTCTTTTCAAAAAAGAATAGTTCGTTTTGAAGGCACTCGCAAAGCGCAAAAAGTAATGTTTGTTGCTGAAGGTCCAGCAGAAGTCAAAAACGGTCTCTGAAGTGTTGTTTTGATTTGACAGTGAAAGTAACCACGAGACGGCGCAAGGAGAGACGGCGCAAGGAGAGACGGCGCAAGGAGAGACGGCGCAAGGAGAGACGGCGCAAGGAGAGACGACGCAAGGAGAGACGGCGCAAGGAGACACTGGCAAAGCGGGAGAAGGGGCGTTACGGGAGGGGTCAAGAGGAGTGGGCCGGGACGAATGGGATGAAGTGGGACGGAACGGTTGGGATGTGAAGGGAAGGAACAGGACGGATGGAATGGGGCGGAACGGATAGGATAAGGCGAGACACGCGAAGTTGGCCAGGACGGGATGGGGAGGGGTGGAACAGGACGAGTGAAGTGGGACGGGGTGTGACGAGACGGATGACAATGGGGCGGGTCTGATGGTGTGGGATGGACAGGACGGGTGAGGTCGAAAGGAACGGTTGGGTGGAGCAGACGGGAACGGCGGGGAAGGAGGGGGCAAACCAGTGCGGGTCGGATCAGAGCCGCGTGGACGGTGGGGGGCGGAGGCGGGCGGATGTCGGAGGCGTGGGCGGGGGCGGGGAGCGAGTGGCCGGCTACGTGGCTGGCGACGTGGCGCTGGGCGCGCGCCAGCTGCAGGGCGCGGAAATAGCGGCGGCCCTCCGCACCGCCGTCTCCACGACCCGCGGCCTCGCCAGCGCAATCGCTCACCTCTTAAGCCACCTCGACTCTCGCGCTCACCAACATTCGGTGGAAGTGAACAACAGTCTCTGGTTCTTGGTGTTGTTTAACTCCCACGTACGAGTAAGTTTATACGACGCTTTCCGAAAATATTTGCGTACAAACAACATAAACATTTTGCTAAGTGATCTTGGTTGATTATAGTTGTGGTTGATAAGAAGTATTTTTCATATGTGATCATAATTATTTGAAAGTTCGTATTGAATATAATACATCGCGTTGCTCAGTTTCAGAGCATTCAACTAAAAACAAGACACATCTGTTCTACCTTTAACTCTATGTTATGAGTTATAATCCCCCTTGAATAACTTTAAAATATTATCTCGTTTACATTTTGCACCATGCGGGTGGTATCGTAGTCATAGGTCTCAGATCAATGACAGTGTGTAAGACAATACGATCGTTAAAACAGGGGTGTCCAACTTGCAAGGCATCAAGAGCCATAACAAACACTTCTCAGTATAGTAAACCTTCTGATGTAGTTGGGGGGGGGGGTCAGTTCTCGGGCGACCCACATCCGACTTCGCCTAATTGTTTTTGCCTGAAAAGGGAGGGAGGAAATGGTGTCACGAGACATATTAGGCTGTGGCACGCATAACACTGTGAAACATTGGGATGATTTAGTACAAGTATTTCTGAATTCAATAGAAAACAATTGTTAAATCTAAAATTAATCTAATTTTACATTAAAGGATGTGTCGACTCCAGCAAGGCGCACATGTTTTCGGTCCATCACGGATGAAAGGGACTTCCACTTCTGACTAATAACTTTTCGCGGGTCCCAATACACGGCGTCGCGGGCAATCAGTTGGACAACCCTAGTTCTAATATCTTACTAGTTGTGAGGCGAAGGACTACATAACCGGAGCGAATACAACCGTTTGGAATTATTTTCACTTTCTCGTGAAAGTTCAAGGATGTATGTTAAAGACAGGAAAAGTTGCCCACGGGAAGCAATCTGAATACATCCTCCTTATTGACAACTGAGTGGGCAAGTAAGACATATCTTTAGAAAGTTCATAGATACACCACACATTTAAGAAGTGTTTGGGACCCTCCGAAGCTTCTGTGAGAGATTGGGACCCATGAGAGTAGAATCACCATTACGTCTCACAAACGACACTGCCCTATAGCGCGAGTATAAGGTATTGGACTTCCCCTGAAAAATGCACGATCGGCGAAAAGCAATGCACGATCTTTCGGAACATGCTTGCTTGCAGCTTAAGAACTCATTTATCTCAAAGTATGTGTATATTTAATGAAGCTTGTTTATTTCAATGGTTAAGAATGTGGACAAAAAGTCACATTTTCAATTCTAAACGTTTTATTAAAGTTTTTCTTTTTTCGGTCCGCTTGTCTGTCAGAGGAGATAGTTACATAATTGTCTCAAGGCTAGCCCTCAGCTGCCATTCATTTATTCTTTCTAAAGGAACCCACTGAATATTAATGTTCTGGAAAGGGAAGCCCTTTCACGTCGTTGAACGTATATTGACATTTTCAGTTGAATGGTCTTAAAATATTTTAAGTTACACTACGCAGACATTGCGGGTGTAAATCCGAATTAGTATACAATAATTATTTTTAATACTTGGTATAATAACTCTTCTCAGCAAAAAATTCGAAGAGCAATTTTCATTATCGAGATGATAGAATGGTTTAGATAATGTCTGGTGTCTTTGCCGGGGCAAGAATTTACAGATGTGAACGATTTGTAATCTATGGAATATTTATTTGATATATGCTCCGACATCAGAATAACTATTTACAATAATTACAATAAACAGTACTGACCCGTTACCAGAAGAAATGTTCCTGATCACCACAACCGCTGGCCTATAATTCGATAACATGTTCATATGCCGGCGTGATGCACTAGTTGCCCTACGTGCGCATACGAGTATGCCGCACCTCCCGTCTCGACGTTGCATGCCGGCATCGGTACCCTGCCTCCGTGGCCTATGCATGGAAATGCCGCCCCGCGCACAACCCACACGACTTGCTCAAGAATCAGAAGAGGAGTTCAGTTCCGGGGTCCGCTTGTATTACTTTCTGGGCCGCCTGACGGAATTGCGTCATCTTGTTGTTTCCGCCAACGCCTTTCCACAGTCAGCATGTCTACGGGGTTCACAAGTTTGCCCCAAGTGGCAATCGGAGTTCAGAAGTGCCCCCCCCCCCCCCCGTCACGGCATCCCTTTGCTTCAGCTCCCTGGATTTTGCCACTGTCCAGCCCCGCACTGCCCGCTGTCGCAAACTACTTCCTCGTGCATATCATGTGCATGAAATGCACGTGGCTATTATTTTGTCACGTTTGTACAAGGCGACTAATATGACGCCACAATTGTAACATGCAATTTCATAAAATACGCAATTATGTTACATTGTAAACAGTTTACCATAATTTTTAGAAAACGCTTTTTACCACTCATTCACTATTACAATATTTCCGTATACATGCTTACTACTGAGAACTCAGTGGAAGTAATATATTGGTTCGAATGCTTTATGGCCCGAAGGCTAGTATTGCTAGGCGTGCGCCAACTTACACATTATCATGGCGGAGACTTCCACTACATGTTTCGTGCAATTCTCCCTAATCTTTGAAATTTAAATTTGCGTTCTACATTCAGAATGAATTCTAGAAATAGAACATATTTTTATTACATGTTTATCTTTCTTCGAAGGTTATAAGAACAATATTGTAAGCTCGTTTTGAGATTCACGAGATAAGGTTTGGTTTGCTTTGCTCTGCTCTGCTATACAAAGCAAACTAACTTCTGACGCGCCATACACGTCTGGAACACGTGCGCGGAAACGTTTTCGAGTCAGCGATGCTCAAAGCAGGTCTGATGATAATTCTAGATCAAACGTCGTTAATTTTTTACGACTACAACCCAAGCTTACTAGAGCTTTGCGAGTCGTGCGGAGCATCGCCAGTCGTCGGCTGGCCGGAGCCTTCCGCCTACTCCAGCGAGTCCGCTTCGGGAGGTAGGCTCGCGGCGCGCAGCTCCCAGAGCCTGACACGGGTATTCTTCACAACACTACTATAGCTCTACCCTAGTCAAAATGACCTTTCACTGCGCATGCTCGAAAGTGGCGTCCCCCTCCAAAGCTACAAACGTTTCTCCGCATGCCTTCGCTCTTCGTCACAACACAGCTCCCTCTCACCCCCCTCTCCCCCTATTTTAACAGTATAATTACAAATATTTTAATGTTTTCTCCGGAACTTACATGTTACAATCAGGTGCACAATAAAATATTATTATTTTGTAATCTAATGTTTCTGGATAATAATCTACAAGAGTCAAAAGAAGAAACTCTAAACAATCTCCAGACAAGAGGAAAAACATCAGAAAACTGAAAACTCTCCAGGCAACAAAAGAGCTGCGTACACTCTTCTGAGTCTCGAGCTGAAAACCAACTGGTATTGCGTGCGGCGAACGTTCAAAAGTACTAACTGGGGATCCCTTAGGTCACAACAGAATTCTAGCAGATGTTGGGGAGCCAAATTCTCGTCTCGCTTTGCACGCGACGTAAACAAGTGCTCCGAACTTCGCTGGGCGTTCTCTCTAACTCTATGGTTACGTTCTAGGATTCAACGACGATAAGTAAGGGTGGAGCCATTTGTAAGTTGCCACTTATAAATGCATCAGAAAGGGAATTTCTCAAGAACGTTCCTCATGAATGAAAATTCTGCCGAGAGGTGACCTACAATATTTTAATCATTTCCGAAAGAACAAACGTGCAATGAGGGAAACGTACCTTAGAGGGAAATGCAAACAGAAACTTTATCCATGGCGGAGAGGATTTTAATACAGTAATAAATAATACCTCGCTAGTGAAAGAATTCAGAAATTTCGAAGAGTAGTGTATATAGTTTATAGAATAGTAATATTAGTTTCCACAATACGTCTGCAGCTGAAAACTTTTATAATGAGCATTAGAACTATGCTTGAACACAATTCTGAAAACCTATAGCAACCACCGTCTTGAAAAGGGGAAGTTCCTTTGTTTTTCGTATCCTGTTTCGCTCACATTTGTAGGGAAAATCCCCCTTGCTGTTTGTGAAAGTTCACGTCACGTGCGTTAGATCAGCAGCGATACAGATTTTCAAGATGTGTCCGACGACATCTAGTACTCATAACTATCTATTTTTCTGTCAAATATCATCTGT
Source organism: Gryllus bimaculatus (assembly GCA_017312745.1). Classification (NCBI taxonomy): domain Eukaryota; kingdom Metazoa; phylum Arthropoda; class Insecta; order Orthoptera; family Gryllidae; genus Gryllus; species Gryllus bimaculatus. The sequence goes on from BOPP01000146.1 coordinate 135,560, forward strand.
CATGTACTGGAAATTGATATTAGCTTCAATAATGCACATATGAAGAAACGTACATTACAAAATGTAACATATTTAAAAAATATACAGGAAACAGATATAAGTTAAACGCTTTCAAGCAAAATCTGCTATGAGGAATTTACTGAAATATGATGCTTATTAAAAAAATCAGGCAAAATACATGACATGCATCATAAAATCATCAATAATTTTTAATTGGGAATTTCAAGCTCAATTTCTATCAGCACAATTTCTGACTCCAGGCGGAAAATATGCTTTTGCATTGAAACTCGGCCTCTACTTATCACTTTAGAGTGGCCACCGGTGTCAGTTTTCATGATAAAAATATGCGTTTGTACCATACTAGTTCACATTAAAAAAGAAACTTTGAACGTAATGTGATTTCCTGCATCGTCAGGAATACACGTTACATGTATCGTAAATTACATGTATAGGTAGAAATGTTTTTTAAAAATCTTTATATTTCATTTCAAAATTACATTTGTTTATTGTCAATCTGCTGAATAAAATCGTAATGAAATGGATTTTATATCGGAAAGTTTTTGCCAATACTTCCAGAACAAACTAAGAATTTTAAGATTGAAGAGAATTTGCGTGTTCAGCCTGTGAAAACATATCTCAACCAATCTCCCTAAACTAAAAAATGTTATGTTCTTAGGATCAAGCATTATAATTTTATAGATGAAGAATCTCAATAAAAAAAGCTTTCTTAAATACTTCAAAGCTGATGCAGTAGAGCTGAAACTTTATCAAGTTCATTTTTACGCCAATTGACTTCTTGAGCTGCATAAAAAAAATATCAGAAAAAAAACCTCATGGTGATTGATTCATATACTGTAAGTTACAACTATGAAATCATAATTACTCTTGTAAAAAAATAATACATGAAAAACGCGATTCTCATTTTATCTGTTAATAGATTGCTCAAAGAGGCTGATTTTTTGGGAATTTGCGAAATTTTTTATTCTTTTTCAGCAGTATCGCGATTATCGATTTGGTTTGGGGGCACTTTTGACCCCCTTATTCGGCCATATCCTTTATTTCTTCTGCAAAATAATAGGCAGCCCAGAAAAAGCACACGGACTATGAAAATTACAGACTAACCATAGAAATATTTTCTTCTTTCTACACTATGGTTTCTATTAAAATTCCACCAGTAATCTGAAGAATATCAAACTAATACCATCACACATTATTGATCAACTTTACAAAATTATTTAATCAGTTCCAAACTAACTGAATACAAATTATTACGTTTTCCAAAGCATCAACAACACTCCACTTTTTCCGTGTGGTATGAACATTAACTTTTTGCCGAAACAAAACATCAGTTCGAAAAATATAAACTAGATAGGCTAAATGGAACGAAAAAGAAATTCAAATGTGTTCCCTATCTAATAACATTTTTTACACATTAGCATGACGCACACATGCCTTATCCATAATCCTTATACACTACTTAACAAACATTTCACATTTGTACTCTGACGTCACTCGCCAAAGTACGCGCTCATTTTTCCTGGTCATTAGCACGACATGCACTAATGTCTATCCTCTCAAAAAATGGCGGCAAGATAAATTGGAGGCACTAAGAAGAGCACGGATCGTCGGTTTTCGTCACAATTGAAGCCAGAGAAGCTCTTGTCCTGAACGTTAATCAGGAATCTATCGCTGACACTCGGAAGTCCTTCCGATAAGGATAAGAGCGTGTGTCGTCTTCTGTCCTGCCCTTCACACTTATCTTCTCAAGGTTCCCGAACTTAACACAGCCACTGTCCCTCCCAGAAATCTAGACCAACGTACCTGTCGGAAACTGGGAACGCCTCGAACAACAGAGACCGCAAGGTGAAAGTGTTACAAAACTCCTCGAACCCCGAAGCGCGATTTCGCTCAGACTAGGCAACAACGTGAAATTCATAACCTCAAATTTCTTACGTAATTCATTATAAAATTGAATACAGGAGGATTACTGCTTTTAAATAGCTACTGCTTTTGAAAATTGTTAAGGGAATTGTATTCGAGATAGTTTAAAATAATGTTCCGAAAGAAGTTTCATACAACAGAATATTTTTTGAAATGTTTTATTTCAAGTACAAAAGTGTAAACCCATTGAAATATCCTCTCTACATTGCTTGAATTATATCGTTAACTTATCATTTTTGTAATTATCAACATTACTTTATTTTAAAAAATCTACCAAACACATGGGTAAAGAAAGATTTCCTTACTTCGCGAAAACCGACACCCTCTCACTGCGATCTAGAGCGGTAGGTTTCACCTGCGATGGCATTTTCTGAAACTGCATGAAATTCTGAACGAGAATAAAGCACACAAAATTGAAATATGTTGCACAGTTTGTGAGATATGGGCAGAATCAGTCGCTTTGCTCTCTACTCCCCAAAACGAATTATTGCTGGCATTGTAATGCAATCTTTGAAATATATCTATTATACTACATCATAATATCGAGCATGGAAACAATACGTGACATCATCCAGTCACGTAAAAAAGTACTTTTTAAACAATTTAATGTAAAAACCATACCTGCAAAAAGACCCCATGGTTAACCACCAGCAGCAAGGAAGGGATCGGCGGCAGACCGAGTCGGAACAAACCATACGCGCGCCGCCCCAATCCGCCTTTTAATCCGTCGGCCGGCCACTGACGCGCGCCGCTTAATGGCGCGACGAAAGCGCTTCCCACTCGCCGTCGATATGACTTAACGCTTCGCCAGCGCGTTCTCGCCGCGTGACCCAATTCTTACACCGGCGAGTCGCGGCGGGCGGGCGGGCGTCTGAGGTGGCGGATATCAGCACAGCCTAGCCAGCGCACAGCACAGCACAGCACTGCGTGGCGGGGGGGGGGGGGGGGGGGGGGGGCGCTGACATCGCTGGCGGCGTCGGCGCCGCGGCCCGCTGCCCCCGCACCACCGGACCTCGCACGGCGCACAACATCGGGCGGGCGCCGAAGCGCGGCTGAGATTGGTCGCGCCAAGCTTTCACGGAGGACGCACTCAAAATGACGCGCGGACTCGGATTTTTCCCCAGATATTTCGCCTCTCCCTTGAGGCGAAAACCACTCTCTTGATGCGAGTGAGAACAAAATTAAAAGAAGAAAATATAACAATTCCAAGAACTCCTAATAAAATACTTAAAAAAAGTCTAAAAACTAATAAACCTCAAAGTGGTAATGTACATACGTAGTTACAGCTATAAGATTTTAGTAAGTAGTTATTTAGTTTGTAAGTAATAAAGACTTCCCTAACTGCACAAGCCAAATAGGCTGCAGTTGTACATAATGTACTCCAAAAGTCAAATAAGTGCCCGCCTCTGCAGGATAACTGAAGAAGAAGAAGAAGAAGAAGAAGAAGAAGAAGAAGAAGAAGAAGAAGAAGAAGAAGAAGAATCGCGCGGGAGGCGTTGAAACGCGACTTGCCTGAAGGCAAAAACGTCACGGCGCTACGAACGCTTTCAAGAGTACAGTCAGCGCCGTACACCAATGTTTTCGTAAATATCTCGATTTTCAATAAATCGAAGAGGCTTCCACTTTTGGGTAGCTGAGTTTCTAATCTTTATTTTAACGAAATGTTGACAAATTATTGTGGATTTTTTTAAAGATCTGGCCAAAACATTCCTCCCGTTCATATTATGGAGTGTACTTTCTTGCACAATATATCTTATATCGTAGTGAATGCACAGTTATAATTTCTTGAGTTTTCTGAACATTTTAAGTCGTAAGGATGAACGACGGATGTGGAAGGGGGAGCAAATTTAGTAATTTATATTCATTCATTCATTCTTTGCTATACATCAGAAAAAATTTCAAAATCAATGGGATCATGCACCGATTCACTTTCGGCTATTGAACCCAATCTCCTCTTGATCAATATTGACCCTCTTCAAAATTTTATCACTACTAGTCTACACCAACCCCATTGGGACCCTTTGTTCTTGAGCCTACTAGAATATAGAAAACAAAGACAAGGTTCCTGGGAAAGATTGAAACTGTGTGTTGATAACGGTAAAGTCACTAGCTCCGCTCAGCACCTAAATAGTTGGCCCAAATTCAAGGAGGCTAATTTTGGAGGTACGGGGCTCTGATCGGCGTTTTCTGTGATTTCTTCGATCAATACCACGCGAACGTCGGATCTGTACACTAATGAACGGGACACAGCCCGCGGGCAATCTTCCCTTCTCCATCCCTGCTCCTCATCGCCTCAAACGTGAAGGCACTACACTACCAAGCATGTCAGGAGCTTAGATCATGTTCCGGTTCCGGTTAGGTCGGTGCCCCGATAGAGATGAGACCTCAAGCGGATACCTAAAAGCCGCTGTGTAGGTCGATGCCGGATCTCAAGTTCCAGTGAAGAATGAAGACTTCCCTACCTCTGGATATAATATCTACAATAGTTAAGGGGCTAATGACTTCAGTAGTTGATGCTCCCTGAATCAATTCTACCTCACTGGAAGGCTCTTGCTGGCCAAGCCGGGCTATAACCTGCCATTCCCAGAGCCGACAAGTGGAGGAACCTTTCGAAATCACGGTAGAGAGCGCTGCGGGAATGGGGAGTGCATCATTTAAGTCCTACAAACGTGAGTCGGGACTTGATGAAGGCAGGATCACACGCGGTTCCTGGTGGTTGTCGCTGCTCGAGGATTAAACCGGGGACAATTAAACTATGTACCATATATTGAACTACTTGAATTTGCGTATGACACTGTATGAACAACAGGGCAAAGCCATAAATTATGGGATCAACAAGACAATGAGATACATTTTCTGGAGCTCTTTGAAGAGTTAGTGGGAAATTTCATTTTGTTAACATTACCGACAAAAATGCATTATACATGTTCTCGCGGTAATGAGTCCATTCTTACTCGTGGGACGCAATAAGAAGTAAGAAAATATGTAGCTCATTTTCCGATGAGAACGAATATTTCGAGTCAAGGAACTCATGACACGTTTTCGCGTTACATAAGTGCTGTAATTGAGTCCGAGAGCCTTAAGTGGGTAATTAACCTGAGGCTCATCCCAAAAACTATTTATTAATGGCAGTAAAATAAATAATTGCGTAAATCGTCACATTTTTTGTTTTATATGTTTATCATTTTTTATAAATTGCACAAAACACAGAAAAATTTTTAATCCACTCAGAAGTCGGCATCACTATGAAAAAGAGTAAACAAATTATGCTATGCTAAAAAAAGACTTAATAAGTATGGATATTGGAAGGCAAATGTATGCGATCAGAAAATGTTTATATTTTGGAAAATTATTATTCATTGTACCTATTTCAGTTTTTATTCTTTTGTAGCTTCCATAAGGAGAAGAAGGCATTTTGAAAAATTCTATCAGATGACTTTAAGGTCAAAATGACCCAAATTTGACGAGAAAACAAATAGACGATTTTTTTAAAATGTTGATGATGATACATATCTTTTAGGCTACGTACCTCTAAGTCTCGGGCCAAAGGCCCACAGGCCTGCTGCTCGATCATTAGAACACGTACAAGGCTCTTGGTGCATAAATAACTATTAATTCACAAGAGAATACGAGTATTGTTCATGTTGTCTAGTACAACTAGATAGATGACCGTTTAGACAGCTGAAATAGTAAAGTATTGTACGTCACTCGGCAATAGTCCGTGTTGAAGACTAGAAGATACCTTGTCTCGGTCTGGCGACCTAGGCAGGTGAACTCTGCAGTCTCGTCATGAAAAGGTCGTCTTTCATGCCTTGTGATGTAAATTACTATACATGCAGCCTTCTTTATTCTCCAAAGCTAGAAGGAAAGGAGAGCTGTGAATATTAAGCCTCATATTGCGTGCAGAAATAGCGATGACGCACTGATTCGTGGATTGCCATAGTATGAACGATTTTGTTCTTGGAAAAAGGATGTTTAAAATGCTGGTTTACCCCCCCCCCCAAAAAAAAGTTGTTTGTTACAATAATTGCGTTTACCCATTTTTATATAAACTATATACCTTATTTTATCCCGTATTTTATTTACTGGTGTTTTAATTACTACTTTTTTCGCTTCCTTAAACTTATTCACGGAATACGATCTTTTTTCATTTTTAAACAGGTGAGTCAATCCTAACTTTTTTGAAGCTCTGCGAATGCATCTTCGGAGGGGGGCGATGGTGGCGCTTCCGGATGCGTGGCGAAGCTGCCAACAGCTGCCTGCGCCCACGCGGGAGGCGCCCGCGCCGCCGGCTACCCTCGCGCGGAGGCAGGTAACTCGAGAATGTGGCAACGCTGCCAAGAGCAGCAGCATCAGCGAAGGGGAGCTCGCCAATAACCGGTAACGTGCGACCCCACCCACTCGCCGACGACTCTTGCCTACCTCAGGGGTGCTCAATGAGGAAACTGAAAGCTTCAAGACATCCATTGAATTATCTGCCAAACTTCTCAAGTGGACTGAACCATTGACAAACTAGTCTCTCATGTATGAATATGTGAAAATTATGAAAATGTCACAATATGTTCCTCTGTAAATAGTGAGTTCGGAGTTTCTAAACCCACATGTGTCGCGCTTTATTTTAATACAGGTAAGTACTATAATATTAATAATAATAATAATAATAATAATAATAATAATAATAATAATAATTGTGATATTTAACTTCCCAAAATTTATCATTTCCTTCAAAATCAATAAACCCGAATATTTTCGTTTTGAAATCAAGGTCCTACAGAATACTGATTATTTTGATTATTATTCAATAGATACTGAAGACAAATAAGGTGTTTTGAGACATTAAATATTGATCGAGATGCCATTCAATTCCATCTAATAATTCCCAGATTGTATTCCAAAATATTTATTTAAAAAACAACGTGTTTGACATTATAATTGTAATGGACGGTTTTTAGGTGTCATATCTCCCAACAGTTTTACGTTTCACCAAATAGCGTGAATCATTTCCATCCGTTTATTGAAACCGAGAGCTTCATAGTGCAGTGTGAGTATAACAACTCCCAAAATACTTTTGATGTTCAAACTTCTTGTTACACTAAGTAAAAAGGTATCTTTTGAAGACTGAATACGAGTCTTGTTCTGAATCAAGACGAGTATTTTTATTCATTGAGAATTAGGAAACAACATGGCAAAATAACTAAAGAATACGTAATATTTCATAGATCTTCCATTAGTTTCAGAATCAAACAAAACTCCTCTGTATGTTTTCCTTCAGAGGGGAAGTAAAACCGACTGTCCAATGTGGTAGATTTACTGCATGTAAATGATCCTCAAGCCTAAAAGAAGCCTTTGAGATTCAAAACCCCTGTTTCGTCGCCAGAGATAATACAAATTTCTTTCTCAGCTAGATGGTGAAAGAAGCGTAGCGAAATCTGCATAGATTCAAAAAGAAAGCAAAAAAGGGAAGAAATACCAGACATAAAGCCCCAAAAAGGTAAGGAAAAAGCAAGAAAAAATATCCAGTGCTGAGGCGTATATGACGAGAGCAGGAGTAGTTTTAAAGTGATTGCGATTTCTATTTTCATCTTGGGTATGCGTACGTACTGGGAGACATTAGTACTAATCCAGTTGAAGAAACCCAACGAGTTAAATCGATTGAGGGCGGGATAAATAATACCCGAATTGTTTCGAGACCCAAAGTCCATTACAGAGAACCCACAAGTCCACACTAGCTACAGACAATCATCTCACACCGTATTAAAGAGAAGCGAGGAGAAAACTTCTACTCCAAAGTATCATCCACATTCCTCCGCATTACCCTTCTCCGTTCATTCATTTCCATTTCCGTGTAATACCAACACGCATTTTCTCGCGTCGCCTTGGATCCCTGCAGCCAGCAGCAGGAAAGCCACGGGCCGCACGGAGCGGCGCGGGCGCGAGGCGAGCAGCCCTGGCCCAGCGCAGCACGGCACGGCCGAGATGCCTCGCGTTGTGGGTAAACAGAGCCGGCTGGCGACCGCACAGTGAGCCCAAACGATCCCAAAAACGCGAGCACTGCCCATTTTCTGTCAATTTCAAGCAGGCCTCGCAACAAACGAATATTTTATTAAACATGTGTGAATAACAATAAAACGAAATAAAATGAAGGGGTTCCACTTTTTTTAACCAACATTATTTAATGTTACGGTGTATTTTCAACGTTCATTGTTGGAAAGAGTGGTACCACCTGTGCTGTCCTAATGTCATTTGTAATAATTCTGTGGACCTCTGCACACTTACGATACATTACAATACTTTAAAAAAAATGGTAATTAGATCAACGTTAATTGATTTGGGTTGAGGGGTCCTTGAACTAATGAGGTCATTGCGGTTCATGGGTGCTGATCAAATAAGTAGATGATATTGATAATGATGATGAAGCAACGATGCAGGGGCGGATCCTGAAACAAATTTTGGGAGGGGAAATTCAAAAGATTTTGTTCGAATGTGTCATATTACAAATTTTGTCAAATGTCGCAAGCTACATTCAGCTCATGCTGCGATGCGATACAATTTTTTTTTACGGAGTTCCAAAAAAACTGTCGAAATTGTTTCCCTCCATTCCAAATGCTTTGCAACATCCTTCTCAATTCACATTCAACTGTCAGTCAACAAATAGAACAAAACATATTAACACCAGGATCCAACCGGGAAAATTCGTAGTAATGTTCTCGTGATCGTCAATATTGCATTGATTAGTATATCACACGGACAATTTGTCATAAAATTGAGGTCTCCAATAAAATATTGTACATCACAGGGTAAAAGCGACTTTTACAAATGTTCATGACACGACGGAACTCTTAGACTCATCATATCAGCCACGTCCGGGAACTCTCCTATCTAGTCACGGAAACATCCACTTTAGTACCATCCAATTTCATCTGACCAGCCACCGTGTTCTCCAGCATTCTTTTACTCTTTTTTTTTTAAATTTCGTTCGCGTTCGGGGGCACTGTGTGCCACGCCTCCGCGTGCAGCTCCCGCGTCACGCGTTTATTGATGCTGCGAGGGACTCGGAACGGCGCGAGGGGCAACGGCCAGCTCTTCTTCTCATTGATACATTTCAAGCGCATCCAACAACCGATCATGGTGGAAAGTGATGGCAAAGTTTAGCAACACAACGAAACACCACCAAAAGGTTTTTGATGTCGATGAAAACATCGACAAAAACATCGATGTTTTAAAAATGAAATATGTACAGTAAAATGTTCTGGTTCTAATGTGATACATAACACGTTATTATTAGTTTAAAGTTAGGTTCAAATTGCAGTTTAACTTTATTACCACGTATAAAATAATAAACAAAGGAAACAACACTGGAGAAAGATGGTGATTAGCAAACTGTTTCCTGCCGCCTGGGGATTGGTGGCAATTGTCAATGGCTGTTGATTGCGAACAATCCACAAACAAAATTGAGGCTGAACATTTTATTTATATCATGAGCGTGGTGGTTCATTCATCATGATCATTACATTTTTTTTATCATCGATGATTCTGGATAATTATATCGATCTTAAGGAAACGTCGATGTTACAATATCGATGTTTTTGCCCGAAAATATCGATGTTTTTGCCATCATACGTCCAACGATGTTTTTGTTACGATCCATTCACCCGTGGATTAGTGGGACAGTTACTCCTAATGTTCAACCAATTACAGACTTTATTATCAACATCTTAACAATGTTTTATTACCGTGATCACGATGACGTGAATTTTTTTCAACAATCAAATGATCCTACGTCATGAACTATTCCAAAAACAAAGTGCATATTTGTATATTTATTCTCCGATTTAGGTGACAGAATTCAGAGTCATCTTTACAACATTCCGTGATAATACTTATGATAAACTGCAGATGACCTGTGCATTAATGTATGCTCGGTACATTTCCTACAGGTTTCTTCTTTGTAGCTCCCTCACCGCGCCAGTATCTTTGTAATGCGTGCTATTTGCTAACTGGTTGCGTTGCGCATTTGCATGATGGTTTTATGGCACCATTTCTTGGAAGTGTTAATATTGTGTGAAACAGCATGAGATGAACACGAGTTGGTGAGAAGTATCATTTATCCACGCTTCTATTAGCAAACGCCACACATACTTCGGAACAAGCAGATTGGAGCGTTGGTAAGCAGTGAGAGCAAGAAAATTAAGATTTGTTATTATTTCTTCAAAGACAAAAACTGCATGAGGTAGGGGAGAGGGAGAAGCCAAGCTTCATTTACAGACCAGAAGTAAAAGTAATGGGCCATCCCAGCATTTGCTCGTCAGATCCAGGGAAACTGAATGATAAGTCCAATGAATTGTTTTTATTTATTGTATATAATTGCAACGAGTATTTTTTTTTATTTATGTGATCGACATAGTTAATGAAGTAATATTACTCGTTCGCATAAAAGTGTTATAATGAAGTCAGTATGACACTAGTGCTTTAAGACGTTAATTGTGCGCTCTAATGCAAAATTGAAGCTTCTTATACGTAGTATATACTTGAATTCGTCGCATATTATCGAATCGTTGTACTAAAGATTATAAAAATAAATACATCTGATAAAAAACAAGTGGATGTGATCAGAACTGAAATTTCGGAGCGAGGTCGTAGGTGAAAGTTTTTTAATGCGGCGTTTTCCTTATTTCATAATTTCACTGTGATCTTGTTCTTTGATATACCTTATTTTTTGTGCGACGAACGGACCTTGGAAACGTTGCGCTAGATTTTTTTGAGGATTTACTGCAATTAAAACGAAATCTGGCCGGTAGTTTCCTCCTGAGTAATAGCTTCCGAAGCGGAACGCAACAGAAAGTTTACGACACTTCGCGAACCATTCCGGCACGCTCCGGTAATTTGAAACAATGAATTAGTTCCATTAGCGTTTTGAAGTTTATCGTAACCGTAGTAACCAACGAAATCCTGACATTTATTACGCGTCCGTACCATTGTATTAGTTGAGGCACTTTGTCCATTAAATGTGACAGGAGACAGATTAAATTGCAGTCACGAGGTCAGTTGCTCTAATTGATAGTTCCACAGTTCATGTTTCATTCTTTCTAAGTGGCCAGCGTTGACAGGAAAATCTCATTTCCTTTTGAGAGCGAAGTGACGCCTACACCAGAATTGCTCAGTAAAATATAATTTTATGTTCTATCCAATTTAACACAAATAGTTCACAACAAAATGTAATATGGTTAGAGATGAAATTTTCGTAAAAACAGTGAATTTTCGTTGAAGAAAATATTTTTGGTGCAAGAAGGGAGTGAAAAAATTCTGTAATTTTAAAGTGGAAAAAGAATTAGCACGAACGTCTGACAAAGTTTGTCGAAGATTTTACAACAATCTGTCGCCATGAGACGATCTCTATATTAATTATACCAATCTGTACTTCTGAAAGTATTTGATTGGAGTGTAATCTTTTGAGTCACACATACTCGCAGTTAGTTGCTTAATTTCCAGGCTTAGCGTCGTTACCCTTTCCCCTTCGAGAGTATCCTTTATATCAGGTGAAAATTCCGTTGAAGCCCCCGAACTACATCTTGAATATTGTCTACAATGGTACATTAGTATCGTACTATTGGTCATATCATTAATTGTGGGGAAGCGCTTGATGTTTTAGCGATGGAATTCCAAGAAGCAATCTTTAGAGACTACCAAATATATCGGAGTGAAGCACCCTCAGCAACAAGAAAGCGGTATCGATAACATTAGCATCTGTTCATTTCTAACATTTGAGAATTAAACATAGGAGGCAAGCTGAGCATAAGAGAAGAAGCATTTTGCTAAAATATTAAAGCATAATAAAACACACAGACGAGTGTTACATTGATGATGGTGATTTAAATCTTGAAGAGAAACTTTTTTCTAAGAGATTAATGTATTAAGTGCAACAGGTCCAGAAATATTACAGGGTTTTATGAGAAAAAATATATATTATTCACCGACAACAGAAATAATAAAAAAAATTGAAAAGTGTAGACTGTGTCAACTGATTATGAACTGTTTACGTAATATGGTCACCAATCTATAATCAATGATGTCATGATGTTCAATAATCTTGACTTTGAAAGTATACTGCTATTTTCTTAAGTTAAGAATCATATCTAGGTATTGTTAATTCCGTCTTGTTTCCCTATCACTTCCTGCAATTCTACCTCTTTTTTTCCTACCTTCTTTGAAGCGAAATCTCCATCGTAATGGAGAAAAAAGTGGTATCGAACAGGAAAATATTGTTGAATTACTATAAACTTGCTGGTCACTGCTAGATATTTCAGATACCGAATAGCAGTGTTTTCTCGATTCTTCCCTCTACACCCTTGCGATTAGAAAACTTTGAACAGGCTGTTACTTTATTGTTTGTGATCATATTTTCTTCTTCTTTTCGCTTTGATCAATGGATATATGGATTAAAAAGGAAATGAATTTTTTTTATCAACGTAAATTTTCTTCCATTTTGAAAACAGCAATTCAATTTATTCTTAATTAGCCTCATTAATATACGCATAGAAACATTTTCGACAATATTGTATTTCCATGTGATTATCACACATAAAAAGACCACTTCACGTCTTCGTCACTTAAGGTTTAAAAATATTTTGAAGACTCAAAACTTGTAACAAGCTTTCTGACTAACTGCAGTAATTCTTTCCAACATAAAATTACTTACAATGATTAATTTACAGATTCCTACGGATTTCTTGATATTTAATTTATCACTACAAACTGCTTGGTGGAACGTGATTGCGGTTGGGCCTTGGCAAACACTAATAAAACAATTTTCTACTTTGGGAAATTAGTGCCTACTGCTCATGATTGCTGCCAGTCTCAAAAGCATGAATGTTTTCCGAAAGTGTACTGAATATTAATTGTTTACCTTACTTGTTATTCACCCTTTTTACGTTCACAACTGCTCTAAAAAATTACGAGATCAACGAGAAAAAGTAAGAAAAGGGGGAAAACTTTCACATTTACAATACAAAAAACAAAAAACATGAGAATCCGAACGTGTAACAAACACATAACAATACAAATGTATGAATGGATTCCAATATATTTTTAATGTAAATGTAGATGAAGACCGTAAAAATGTAAGCGAACCGTAAAAATAACAGCTGTAGAATACGGATCAAAGTATTATTCGGACAATGCGTTGTATTACTGTAGATATCTTTAATTATTTTAATGATGGGATTGACAATATAAACAATCACACTTACTGTTTTAATTAAACGAAAAAAAAATTGAGTTTCTAGCAAAAACTTTGACAAAGAATTTGTATAATTTGTTTATCCAAAGCAAAAACTGTGAAATTGACAATGAAGTACATTTAGAGCTGCAGATACCAGCTCAGTGATATGCAAATCTCAGGGTTGGAAAACATATGTTTTGTGGAACTTTTCATTAAGTCATAGACTGTTAATATTGTCCTACGCACCTTTCAGTTGCCTATTAACCACACGTAACATTCCCCGCGGGAAGGTGCCCGACCGAGCGTCTCGAAAGAACAGATGAGTGTGACTAAGAGCCCGCGTCAAAACAACAAAGAGCGAGAATACGACAGACACACATGCCAGTCCAGAGGCCCGGGCAAACGTCCAGGATTTATTTATTTATTGGCAGGCTTGGACTGCAGAAGGTTGCTCCAAACTTCCGCAAGCAGCGCTCTTTTCCATGCGTGTCCAAACTTCTCGTGTTATGTGACGGCGTCGTTGAGAGTAAAGCAGCTTTAGCTCGCACAAGGAATGTGCGATTAGCGAATAGGAGTACTACACGAATTGCATTGTACTAGTAATTTTAATATACTAGTATTAATATACTAGTATTAATATAATAAAATAATATTTTTATTCAGAATATTTAGAATTCTGGCTAATTCAAAATTCAGTGACAAATTAATAGGTCCGTGCTTGTTCGTGTAGCTTGCAGAAAACGACAATAACTTAGCTAAAATTACTTAAGCTAATCGGGCCCTGTCAGTACACAACTTGGAGGCGATTATTTACCTATTTTTTTATGATTTCAAGCACATTAAGATTCGTAAAAATCTCCAGTTTAATTTGCTGACCCATACTTTCTCTTTTTGCTCTTTTTATTAAACTAGATGTTGTGAGCTCCATGATTTCGCGTTTTCCAAACAAGAGGTTTCCGTCCTGGACCTGTTGAAATATGTTAGAGAAACAAGAATACAAAACAAAAGGGGTTGTAGGTCCTGTCCATGGCCTACTCGTATGAGAGATGAGAATCTCTTCCGACAATGTCTTGTGTTCCCACAGACCTCTTCCGATTTGATGGAAGTTCGTGAATCTGTATTAATAGAAACTAGACTTTAAAAATGTGAAACGCCAACCATATTTGTTGGAGTAATACATAACAAAACTAGTGAATATTAAATATGCATTTACAAAGAAATCTAATGAGGAAATGGATATCGAGAAAAATCATATTTTAAACGATGGTTAGAAAGAAAAACATTTTTAACCGGTCTGGATACCCGAGTTCGCTAAGGCTGAAGGGCTGTAGCTGCCTCGGCTCGACAGGTCAAGGGGTTCGAAACCCGCCTCGGGCATATGGATGTTTGTGTCGACCCTATATCTTGTTACTACAGATACCCCTACAGTTAAAACCATCACAGTGGTCGCTGTATGATCAAGAGGTTAAAGTGATCAAGATGTTAAAAACACATTTTTGGTGAAGAGCAAAGGGCAGTTTTTGCAAACATGACCCCCTGTAATAGACGGGCACACTATCACATAAATATCTTTTCAGTTAACGTTGAAGATAACATCACACACAAAATTACTGCTATTATTTTCATCATATGAGCCAGATTGACATTAAATATTGTGGCGTCACCAAATTCTAGTATTTTATACAAGGTGTAGGAAAAAAATGCGTAACATGCGGGTCTCTTCAATTTTACTACCTCTTAAAGAGGGTGGTCTGCATGAAGGAATACAAGAATAGCTTCACACGTGAAATTCGAAAGGAGTTGTAAACGTCAGGAACGGTAAACAGAAACGGAATCAAACATCGATA
Source organism: Gryllus bimaculatus (assembly GCA_017312745.1). Lineage (NCBI taxonomy): Eukaryota > Metazoa > Arthropoda > Insecta > Orthoptera > Gryllidae > Gryllus > Gryllus bimaculatus. Next base: position 150,566 of record BOPP01000146.1, read on the forward strand.
AATGGGCTCTATGGGCGTGAACCCAGAGCACTAAAGTTTAGGGCGCGTAAATATGAAAATAAACAGCACTACTGTTGATCTATAAAATTGTGAGACTTGGGGTACAACAAGATGAGCCATACCAGACACAGTTAGCCTCTACGCTATGCGGCTATGCGTAATGTTACGCGTTAATGATAATATCAATTTTGGTGAAAGTGTGAACGTTACGATATATTATTTTTGTTGTTATTTATAAATTGCTTGGGGCAGAAACAAGAGTTACTAGTGACTGGCACGGCTTAACTTGATACTCTCTTAAGCCCTATAATTATACCATTTTAAGCAATTCCTTTTTTAGTTAGAGACAATTAATGGATATTTATCTGCAATAAAATTGCGTGTGGTGTAAATATTTTCGCTGCTGTTATTAACATTATCACAATGGAAGCAGAATGAATATGGCTGGGCAAAGGACAATTAGATCTCTAATCAAGGCCTGGACGGAACGACGGAAAAATAAAGTGAACGAGTAAATCTCCAACTTAATAGATCCCGTGGGTCCTCTCTTCTCAATTCTACATGCTCACGGACAGCTTCTGAATATCTATAGTTTCCTTCGCCCCGACAGGTCGCTGTTTGAGCAAATGGAGAAATATAGAAACTTGCTTTTTGCACATACTGGTGGTTTAAGGATACGTTCTCAGAAAATATGTTCTGGTAGGATGTCCCCTAATCAATAAAAAAGTGAAAACCGATCGGGTAGCAATCGACAGTTGTGCTATAGGAAAGGCATCTCGGAGATAAATTCAGTAGTTTCAGCAGCGCGCAATACAGTTTCGCAGTTTCAGTGAGTTTGGTGCTAAGTCATGGAAATTGAATTCGCTAAACACAGTAACAGCGAACAGGTTTCTGTAAATTGATTTCACTTGGCGACTCTGTTGATTGTATGCGGCGGCTCAAGACAAAAACTTGCAATGAAGTACAATAATTCTTGCCTGGAGGTCTATTTACATTTTAGCGATTGTTTTGAGACCCTTTTCAATTAGTTGCAATTAGTATGTAAGTAAAGTTTAGTCTACTGAAATATTTTTGACAAAAGCTATTCGATATTTGATAAACAGATATTATATTTGTTAAATGAAGAATCATGTAACAAACACAATACAATCTTCTCAAACGGAGGTAGGCATCTTAAACTCAGTGGACGTAATCTTCAATACATGCGCTGCTAAATTCTGAGAACGCACTGTGCCTAAACGACTATAAAAAGTATCTAAGGAACTAAACTGGGTTTCTCCATGGGACTTGACAACCAGAGGCGAAAAACGCAAATATATCAAAATTTCAACTGGGGGTCCCCTCTTTAGGGTCTTGCTAAAATAACAATGCACTTCCATAGTAGCCCGCGACTTCTAGAACCTATTGCTGATTGTAAAGAATATGTTTAAAAGAAAAGTTTTTAAATAAATTAAATTGCGATCTACTATTAATCACAATGAAGTATCAATGATACAACGAAAACAATCAATTACAATGTCGTTCTGTCAATTTTGACGGTATCCCGTAGTCAAAATTACAAGTCATTAATAATAATAACATGTATAATTGGAGTTCTGTCAAATCAATAAACGTGTGCATTTTAATTTTTTACGACTTGCAACAATGAAATTTGTGCAAATTCTATATTTTAATGAAATAATAAGCAAAGATCATATAGCAAAATAAATTACAGGTTCGAATATATCTAAGGAAATAATACAAAAATAGGTGCAAATACCTTGTAAACTTTCATTTCAGAATCAGAAAAAATATACTTCGATTAGGAGGCCACACCTTCACCGAAGGACATTGAAATATTCCTCTTTCAAACCGTAGGTAGAATAACATTCGTGCCCCCTCCCCCTTGAGTTCTGCACCGACTCTCTCGTGTTCACAGCCCCTCACTTTGAGAACCAACACATAAAATGATGGACGGTCGCCACCACAACAGCTGCAAAACCTACGTAAAGCATAGAGAAACTAGGCACACTATCCTTTCCCTAGAGCCCACATAGCCCATCCTTCTCCGCATCCCTTGCCTTGCCCTTGCGGTCCCGTGCGTTGACCGCCCGCGCATGTAGCGCCCCCCTCCTCGCTGCCGTCGATCAGAAAAAATTGCGTCGAGTTGCTTCATCACAGCAGAAAATAAATAACAGAGTCAAATAGATATTAGGAAATAATAAAAATCAGTAGGCGCAAATACCTTGTTAATTCTTTTTATGCTCTCACAATCACAAAATCTTATCAACTTTTTATAACTATTTTATTCCCAATAAGCTTGGTAACACAGTTAATATTCAGTGTTCATCACGTGCCTAAGTATAATTCTTGAAACTAAGACAAGTACAGCGCTTCCTTGCACGTGTCCTGGTCTCCCCCACACAATTGTCAACGCCCTCCAGCCACTTAGCTTAGCCTGCGGGATGGTTAATCCAGCTTGCCTCCACCAATCTGCCCCCGTGTAGAGGACCCCGTGTAGAGGACCCCGTGTAGAGGACCCCGTGTAGGGGACCCCGTGTAGAGGACCCCATGTGTAGAGGACCCCATGTGTAGAGGACCCCATGTGTAGAGGACCCCGTGTAGGGGACCCCGTGTAGGGGACCCCGTGTAGGGGACCCCGTGTAGAGGACCCCGTGTAGAGGACCCCGTGTAGAGGACCCCGTGTAGAGGACCTCGTGTAGAGGCGCCGGCTCTACTCTTTGATTAACCGATTCGGCTAAAGCAACTCTCATTTGGGAAACAGAAGAGATGTCTCTGAATAAGGAGACCACACGTCGACTAAAGGATATTCAAATCTTCCTTTTTCAAACGGTAGGCAGGACAACATTCACCCCCGCACACCCCACACGCCCACCCGAGTCCTGCACTGACTCTCGCCACTTCAGAGCCCCTCACTTCGAGAACTCTTGCGCGACACATCACCCATTAAGACCGGTTGTCGCCACAAACAGCTGCAAAACACTCGCAAAGCATAGATACAACTAGAGAAACTCGATCCTCTCTCTACGCGCAAAGAGCTCGCATCGCTCATCCTTCTGCGCGTCTCTTGCCTGACCGTCCCGAGCGTTGACCGCCCACGCATGACACGTCCGCCTCGCGAACACCGATCAGAAAAGCGCGCGCCACTTTGCGTGTTCCATCACAGCAGCAAATATCGGGTCCAAATTGATCTTAGGAAATAACGGAAAAAAAGTAGGCGCAAATAACTTGTTAACTTTCGTCTCAGAAACAGAAAAGATATATCTGGATTAGGTAAGCACAGATCTAATTAAAACTACTAATATATTTCTTTTTCAAGCCGTGGTTAGGACAAGAACCCCCCCCCTCTCCCCTCTCCGAATCCTGCAGTGCCTCTCGTGTGTTCACAGTCCCTCGCACTGAGAACCCTTACTCTACACATCACATTTTGGACGGCCAACGCTTCAAACAGCCGCAAAACACTCGCAAAGCATAGGGAAACTATATACAACTAGAGAAACTAGATACTTTCTCCATGCGCAAAGAGCTCTCTCATCGCCCATCCTTCCCCGCATCCCGTGTCGTCCCTTGCGTTGACCGCTCGCGCTCGCCGCCGATCAGAAAAACGCGCGTCGCCTCCCGTTGCGTCGCATCACAGCGCCTCGCGGCACGGCGCGTTGCAGAGCCGCCTGACGCAAGCGCCTCTCGATTTATTGGCACGCGCCGCGCCCGCACCCTGGCGCAGCTGCATGCACTCGGCGCAGCCAGCGACACGCGCAGAAGAGTTGCGGGGGAGCCATGCACACAGAGGGACGAGAGCAATCGAGACGTTTTAATTATAATAACAACTGAAGAGCGGACAAATATGCAATAATTAATTTTTGCTGTTTCCGCTAGAGCAGAGTTTCGCAACGTGGTTCGTATCGACCCCCTGGGGGATGATGAAACTTTGAAGGGAGGTCAGTTATGATCAAGTGGTCGATCGGGGGTCAATGGCCCAATATGGGCTGGTGACTGACCACTAAAGTGGATATTAATTGTACGGAAATTTTCGTGAGTATAGGTCGATAAAAAACGTCATTTAAAGTTTCAATGTGGAACGAAGGCCAGAAAGTGCAGGAAGGAATATGTGGGAAGGAAGAAACGTTAGAATGTGGATAGGTCCAAGAGACCCGGAGTAAAATGGAGAGTCTATAATTATTCAAAAATTAGGATATATGCTATTATTAGATGACTGTTAAATTAATTATACTTGATGAATAAGGAAAATCCCTCTGTTATAGTTCTAAAGAAGGCTGAATAAAAGCCGAAACGTCGGTATTTTAAATGACGTTTATTACTGACCTAAACTCCAGAAAATTTCCCTACAATCAAATTATAACTTCCCTTTCACAACGATACTCTATGGCGCAAGAAAATAACCTTCGCAACACCCACTGGAGAAATGTTGCGACAATGTCTAAAAAAACAAACACTTTGTAATGCAATAGTGCTAAGAAAGAATTAATTGAACCGTATGTACGTGGGAATATTAATAAGAACGACGTAGTAAATGCAATTTTGCCAGAAACAAATTGATCTTGAATTATAAGTTTGTAAAATTTGGAAAGCTGAATTGGTTCTTATTTTAAAAGGCTTCCCGTTTGCGAAACCACAAAAATTTCAATATTACTGTTCACTGGCTTCTATCCCCTTAGAGTGGAGGCCAACACTTCCTTCAATGGAAGACATCATGATTTGCGGAAAACCGCAGTCAGCTTTTGTCCGCGTTCTTAATGTACCTACTAAGAAACCAAAACAAGTACAACCGGTAACCGATTCGGTACACGTGTTGAAGCCTCGATTACCAAATCGAGTCGGGTTAACACTTGTTGGATACAGAGACCGTGATTGGTGTTTCAGGTGACAATAACCGAATCCGCTTATGTTTAAGCATCGGTGCGCAAAAGCACTCTATTGATCGGACAAAACTACGGCGAACTACCGATCAGAGCAGCCGGTCACTAGAATACTCCAGACTGCGGCTGAATTCGACCTAGCTATCTAGCCAGTTGAAAATCCTGCCACCGTCGTGAATGGAACCCTAGGATCTCCCGCTCAGAGGCACTGCAGAGTCAGTGGCAATGCTGGCTTTGCGCTAAACTCAGCTGGTAACATTGAGCTTAAGACATCATTTGTTAGGATATATCGTCGTCGCCCCCCCCCCCCTTCTATCGCTTTGACACTCTGATGCGTATGCATCAGCCTCCCACTCCTGCACACCTCTGAGGTCCACACAGCCATAGTCCGTGAAACAGCTGCCCCGTTGGTCCAGGTGGCGCGCACGTCGTGCGGGGTCCGTGAACCCATTGACTGTGCATTTCCCCCGCCCCCCCCCGCCCGCAAGCAGACCAAATCCTAACCAGGGTGAGGGGAAGGGATGGGGAGAGGTTCATTCTTAGGTGGCGTAAAGGTTCTTTACGCATGGAGGTTTGGAAAAATCCTAACAAAGCCACTACTCAGAAAGCTACATCCGTGCCCGGGTAGGACATGAACCCGCACCTGCAGCAAAGTACTCACTCCTGCACTTGCGCCTTCCCAGAACACTTTCTTCTTTCAATTTGTTATGAGTTTTTCAATAATGGGAATGTAGTTAGTCCTTTTGATAGCAAACACTTTTATTTTTCAATTTTATTTCTTTAAAAAAAGAAAGCTTCTTAAGCTACAAACGGGGATTAACATGTAAATCATATACCCAAAATTATTTTATGAATCATAAAATATGTGTTATTAACATTATGCTCTTTGCAAAATGACGCTTTATAATACTTTTCTTAAGTTACAGGAACACAACTGTCTGTTACTAGTTTTTAATACGCCCACAAAATTGAAAGAAAATTATGTAGTCTCTGATCATGTAAATTGTATCTATGGTTTTGTTAGGTACTCTAGAAATAAAAAAAAATGCAAAAACAATGAAACAATTGCGATTTCGACTACAAAATGCGAATCGCATTCACTTCTACGTATTAGCGATCTCTGAGCAATTTAAAACATCTAAAAACATTCAATTTATTCCTCAATTACAAGGACATTACATCATTACATAATTCAAACTCACTTGCAGTAATAGATAAAAAATATTTAATTAAAATTTGAAGAAAGCTGCAGTACATTCCTTTTTACAGAAATTGGTATTCCAGCGGTTACCATTTAAAGTGGGCGAGGCAAAAGATACATTAGCAAATCTCATTCCAAAAACACAAAATCGAAACACTAAATTCCTTGTCTAGCTAGAGTTTGACAAATAATAAACATATTTTCCTCCCATCTTACTAACGAGATGTATCACCTGCATACTTTTTGCTACATGACTTTTCTTTGCAGTGTGTGGATTTCCACAAAGCTTCCCTGCCCTTTTTCTGGAACTATTTTATCGCTCATATAACTAATTTATCGTTTTGCCAAAAAAGTAGTAGCTAACCATACAAACCACTCTAAAAACAGCTCAAAAATTCTCACGAAACTAAACGCGAAAGCTCGTGGAAGTCTCATGCACACAAAACTATAAGAACGCTTTAGTTCAGCGTATGTTTTCTATTAGTTACAAAAATCCCTTACACCACACTCAGATGTAATATAATGCTGATGCCGGAAAACACAACAGATAAAAATGCAATTCTGACACATCTCGGCGAGGGGCGCACCTATCCACTTTGCACTTTCTCAAATTCATCTTCACATATCATTCATGTTCAAATTCATACAAGTATAACGAAGGAAATTACAAAAAAGTGGCTAATGTTTTTGGGAAACGAAGAAAATATAGTTTTCATAACATAATCTCATTATGTTTACAATAATTTGCTGTGGCGACAATAGGCCCTGTACGATTTGTTTAATTCTCTCGAAATAGTCTATTCCTACGTCTCAGAACCGAGACGAACATTTTTGAGATTTCTTTTAAATCAGCATTTCATCAAATTAAAAGGCTGGCGTTTCACGCGTAAGTTCAAGTTCAATACTCCATGAGAATAGGATGTCTCGCATAGTTTTCATTAGCCAGCTCTAATGAAAACTAACGGTGCCCAGCGCTCCGAGGGGTGCCAGGACTTGCAACTGCCACGCCGAAGTATTGTTACCGCACTCACAATTCAATTCCATCGCTTCGCAATCTCTGAATTTGCGTTGCCAAGTCGCGTCTAGTGAAAGTGAGCACAATATGTGTGCCGTTCTGCGTCATTGCTAATGTCACGGGAGTCGAGGTCATTCAAAGGGTACAAGAAACATCAACAAGCATATTCGTAGAATGACAACGCGTCACCGCATTTCCAATCAAAACTCCGTCCATTTTTTAATCGTTTACCTTAACTTTTCAGTAATATAAGCGACATTATTAACAATGTGAAAACAGGTACTACAGTTTCAACTTGCAATAATGAATTGCAGATATAAATAATAACATATTTAGTAAACACACGCACACATTATTCACTCTTCATCCAACTTTTCAAATTGCATCAACTGGGTGTCCACTAGCATTTTGAAATCTCTAAAGAGAAAGAAATTGTGAATTAGGGCATCACGAAACCGACAGCCATCAGGGAAGAAATCCCAAACGTTTCGGGTAGACTGTTCTTCGCACAAGAAAGCTCTTTCATCAGCCGGAACATTAAACAACTTCACGGCGCAGCAACGCGAACCGCTCCCCAACCGGGCGTGCTCCACATGCAGCTGCGGTGGGCCCTCTCTCCCTCTCAAAACGCGGTCGCGGCCGCGGCACCCGCTCAAGGTCGCCCTATTCCAACCCGAATATGAGTGACGCCGTTTGGCAACCCCTGCAGCGCTCGCAAGCGCATCGCTTCGCCCCTCTAGCACAGCCTCTCCGCCCAGATGCGTTGCCAACACATTAACATTACATTAAAAGAAAACATGTCTGCGAAATCATAAATAATAGTCATGGTGCACACGGAAATAAAAAAAAAAATCAACTTGAAATAACCTACCGCTAGGGTGCGTCGCCGCGTCGTCTACGTGCACCCACGCCGGCCTCCGGGCGATCGTCGGTCACTGCTTCCTTTGCCGCTCAGCGGCCCCTCTCCACTGCTGCCTACACACACAAACTCACACCGCCACCGCCGCCCGCGCAGCGGCCTAGCACACACTGCGGTGCGGCTGCGCGAAGGCGCGCGCCCGCCGGCGACAGTGGCACGCCTCGCGGCCGCCCCGCGCACTCGAGCCCTCCGCCGTACAGTACGCCGACATGACACTACACGCGTGCACAACGTATTAATTTGATGATACGTAAACGATCACATCAACGGTCAAAAATCTTAAGGCATTTAGAAAATTGTAATGGAAACGCGTGCAATTAAATCGCACGAGAAGTTTAAAGACGAATTCAGTTTTACGTGCCCCAATGTTTATTTATCATACTCATATATTCATACGGGAAAATAATATATTTTATCTAAGGTGTATTCCTGCCCTGACCAGCTCGGTCCTGCATTACGCGAACTACTCATATCCACCCTGCTTTTTTTCCACAACCCTGTCTCCCTCCTGCGTCTTACCCTGTCTTGTTCACTAGGATCACCGTTTCTAGCATTCTGAAAATTACATACTGATTGAAAGGTGTAGTGGAAACACACTGAAAAACGTAAAAACCTGGCCTCATTGCTTCCCAACCAAAAGCGGTTGTTACTGCTCAGGATGAAACGGCGGCCGTCCCTCATGATTGCAATGATTGTTATGGTCGTAGAGATGATTTTTCGGATACTCATATTCAAGGCTCATATACATGAATTTTGGATCACGAAATATGAATAGGCAGTGGCAAGACGCACTCACAAGGTGGTATTTGAACAAAGGACGCGCAAGCCTGACATATCTGTTCTACCTGGGTCTGTACTTATTGAACTCAAGGGAGTTGGCCAAGATGTTGAGAGCTAATCACGAAAATATAATTACTACTAATGAATTGTTATAAGAATACGGACTGAGTGCAATCTAAAATATAAAATCGGATATTTATACTAATGAACAACAATTTGCGACTTACTTTTGTCGGAAGCCACTGGTATTTAGTATATTTTATAGCGTGTAGCTTGAAACCGATCGCAATATGACATGCGATCACTTTGTCTTGTAATTTTAAACTATAAAATTATAAATTCTGATTCTTGCTCTGTTTGCACTAGGAAGAGTGGCAGAAAGTGCGTTTTGTAAAATGAAGGAAGCTCTTCCTGTGAAGGAGCTTTGTTTCATGGAACACCTCTGGGACTTTTTGTATTTAAATTTATGACAGAACACCTGTCACAATAGTTTGGTGTCATATTTATTATTTGTGTTACTTACTGCACATTTGTTGTACAGAACAGATGCAGCTTGCATTTATATGAAAGAAATGATTGAAAAACAAACTTAAGAGAAATCGAGTTTGCAAAAACATACAAGAGCTTTTTTTAGGGAATGAAAATCGCAAATTGTCTCCTGTATATGTTGCACCAGCATATCTTTTAAATCCTTACGTAATATTAAATTGTGAAGGTCAAACTATCACTGTTTTTTTAATTTTATTTTATTATTATTTTTTTGCTGCTGTTTATCTAATGACGGTAAATAGGAGGTCTCGTGGCGATGTATAAACGATGTCACACAACTTACATCCATTAAATGTGGTTCATTATGGCCTTTCGTTGAAACGGATCTAATGTGTATTCCTGAGTACTGAAGATAAATTGTTAGGTACATCGGATAACGCAACCTAAAACAAGAGTGTCCCATTCTGTGTCCAAATGAATAATTAAAATCAATGCCTCTGTGTCCTATTAAATACCACACTTGCTTTGGAAATACTCAGATAAATCTACTCCTCGCTTCGCGAGTCGGGGATTTAATGACAATTTCCAATTTTTTCGTGGTTTTATCATAGGGTATGTTGTATTATAAATGCTGAAAAGCCATTAACATATTATTTTAATTTATCGTCGTTTAAAGAACGAGTTTTCCAGAAAATTGAAGGCAACTTTCATGAACGATTTCTTGCAACTTTCTCCATACGTGATAGATGTTCGACAAACTACTACATATAATTTTATTTTAATTTACATATAATTTCTTTGATGCGTGTCCCCTTGAACATTCCTTCTTTTATCTTTCCAGTTCTAATCTTCGGAATGTTTGGGAGTATGTACAAAAACCTAAAATCTTGTAGTTCTACCTTTTCCAACGTTTTTACAAATTTGTTCATAAGTCCTAATTTGAAATATAAAGGAGAAAGTTAAATTATATTAAATTCAACCAAAGAGAGCTGCGTTACGTATTTATTTTTTAATTGTGCCCGTCTTTGAGTCCACTTCGGCCCATTGTGCGGCGGCGCAACTCCCGCCTCTCCCCCTCTCAGGAAAACATCTAATCGTGGCGGGTCGCCGCCTTCAATTTACCCAATTCATCGGCACCGCGGGTCTCCGCGAAGTGAACCCTAATAACATTCCGTTTCTTACCAAAGCGTTGGGCTGAAGATTTTGTGTAATTGTAAAGTAGATTTATTTTCGCCCAGACGCTGGTAACACCGACAATTTCTTCAATTCTTAATGATCCTTTCGCTGAGGTATGCTAACAATTTAAATACTTGTCGTTTCAGAATTTTCCCTTGTGTGAAAGAGGTAGAAAGACGTATTGCAATTTCCTTTGGTCCACCACTTCAGATGCTCACCCAAAAAACTCAAGCTATATTCGCAGCCTTAACAGAATCCCTTTCCGAGAATTAAAAAAATACATGAAATTGAAGCAGAAATTACGAGAAAACTAGGCGTGTTTTCAAAAAATTGTAAGTGACCTTGTTTAAAGAGCTGATTTTTTAGAATTTCATCAAAAAAAATTATCTTTAATGTGCTTTCGCAGTGTTATTTTTTTGCAAATTTCGAAAATACAGGGAGTTTATCGAATATGAGACCAGCACCACCATTCCCCTTCCTTTGTTACATAGAAAGAGAACAATTAGAGAAAAAATTGAAGCTGTTTTTGATAAATTAATAGTTTAAAAATTGCGTATATTTCAAACAAATTCACCTGAAAACTCACATTTTCGAAAAATTGTGAATGACCTTCTTTCAAGATGTCTTTGGAAAAACAGATTTCAAATAAGAAAAAAATCTTTATCTCGAATATTGTAGCTGTAGTAAGACGCCGAACAAATTTTAAACTTTTGCAATCTTCGAAAACTCGGGGATTTTAATGAAAATGATACTAGTGTCATTTGCAGTATCCGTGACAAGGATTTATAAAACTAGTGGTGCTAAAACAGCAAGTACTTTGTTGCCTTTAATAATCATTATGTAATACTACTTATACCCCAATTTCTCTCCGAATTAACACATCCCAGTCATAATTTTTTGTAAAACTCGTTACAAATTTTCCAACATTTGATGAAAAAACTAAATATTTTCATATTTTTAACTTCATATTTTCTAAACAATTTCAACACAAATTTGACAAATATAGTTGCTTTTTTACACAGGTAAATCATATACCGACAATCGGACGTAATTCACAAAAAATAGCTCCCGAGTCATTGTTGCATTCCAATCTGATATTCCCTGAAGGCGAGCAATTTTTATTTCATATATTTCAAATAGGTTTTAAATAATTTCTAAAAGATTAGTGTAAAAATGTATTAAAAGTTTGAATGGAGGAAAAAAGATATTTTAAATAATACAAAAGTATTTTTAAGAAGCATCCAACTGCCTGGAATTACGTTCACGAAGAGCAGTAAATTCGGAGAGGGCAATTATGTTCGGCTCTAAATTAAACAAAAATACTCATATTTTTAAAAACTTGAACTTGACCTTATTTGAAGATTTGTTGTTGATAAACACATTTCATTAAGAATTAAGATTGTATCTTCACAACTGTATTTGTAGGAAGACGCCGGAGACGAAGCGCAGTACATTAGAAGCGGTCTATTGTGTGTCGCCAAATTACACAAAAAACTTCTATTTTCAAAAAATTCAATATCAGCTTATTTGTAGATCTGTTTTTGATAAACACATTTCATTAAGAAAAAGTGTATCTTCACATTCTACATCTTGTAGTTGTAGTAAGACGCCGAGACCTCTTTTTTTATTTAATAAAAGCATTTTAACGAACAAGACTCTGCCATTCTCTTAAGCTTCCTATACGCTATCTAAGGTGCACTTTTCATAATATATGTTGCAGCCATTTTTTTGAAAATTTTGAAAATGGCTTAGGGGCCTCACGGTGGGCCCCCCAAATTAAAATATGGATTTAAAATTCAAGGGACCGCCACATCAACCAGATCGACTGAGGAAAATCAATTTTGAAGAAAATCGGCTGAACGGTTTCGCCGCTAGCTTTGTTCAGACGGATAGATGAACAGATGGACGGACAAACGTTTTGCCGTCATTCTATTTTTCGGTATCAAGAACCCACAAAACATGGATACTACACCACGAGTTAAAGGATTTTTTCTAAATTTAGGAACTGAATGTATCCACGTTTTCGTTACCAAGGCCCAGTAATAAGACTTTAATGCCGAAAATTCGTTTTTCATACAGCATTACTTTCTCTCTACCGCGGTGGCCTGAGCAATTTTTTTAGAAAATTTTGGAAATGTTATTGAGGCTTCAAAAATCAAAATATTCATTTGAAATTGGCAGACCCTCGAGTTCGTTTAGATATATCAAAGAAAATAAATTTTGGAGAAATTATCTGAATGGTTAAGGCTCTAGCATTGACCACACTCGAATAAATGGAGAAACGGACAGCCAGACCGGCAGACGTTTCGTCATTAGTCAATATTTCGGTATCAAGGACTCACGAAAACGTGTTAGAGGTAGTAAATTGCTACCTATAGCTGCTAAACAATACAATAACATTACACTTGGTTCTTGGAGGTAACATGGAATATAACACACAAACATGGTTTTAAAATTACGAGATGTGGTGTCACATTGCCTACTTCTTGGGATGGAATGACCCTCAATTATTTAAGAATCTGTATTGCAATAATACATAGTTGCAAGTGCACTATGAGAAATCCACATATTTGTAAGTTATTTCATTGCACAATGATTCACTGTCACAATATCTCATGATAGTTCACTATCACTTATTGCCAGATGACACTAAACGTTTAAAATTGATATTCAAGTTTTAATGCCAAGTAAAATCTCTTTTGTTGCATACCTATTTCAATGAGATTGGAGAATATTAGAGATCTGTAGCAGCAAAAATGCTGCTAAAACATCCACAAAAATGCTTTTGTAAAGTAGAACTTCACTGATGCGGAAGAACAAATTAAATACTCTCGTAAAACACACAGCTACAAGTGAAATAATTTTACAAATTGCGGTTTTTACAAATATTTTTAGTGTGTAGGTGTACAAAACATATGCCTGTTTTAAGACAGGGTACCTTAGCTGTAAAATAATAATAATGTAGAGTAATAAATGAAATACTGGTACAATTGTGGCATTGTATTTACTTTTTTAAGCTAGATGTGGAGTGCACGTCTTGCAAGGCAATCGTCAAAATATTTATCACGGTATATTCTATTCTATTCAGTTTGGGATTTATTGAAACCCCTATAACAATGCATTGGAAATTTACGGTAGGCTTTGTGCCAAACGATTCACCCAAAAGTATCTCAACTAACTCGATGAACATATTACGTATTTTATATAAATTGATTTCTGATCTAAAGTTACAGACAAATACTCCAACTATTTATTTCTATTTAACATCACTTTCTTTGTTTATATTCATAGTCCAATTTTTTCAAGTTTTTCCGAAAGCGTTTGGCATTTTTCTTTAGTGTTTGTGATCATAGTCAATAGACATGTTCAAATGTTTTGCTGGTGCTGATGAATGGATAATGGATTCCATTTATATTATGGCAAATTGATGTGAAGTCTTATTTTGTGACCTTCAAACCTGTGTGTTTCCATAGGATTTTTGAAAATTAATTGAAAAAAATTTCGAATTTGAATATATACTAGTTTCAAGATTTATTATCAGTTTGCAGAAAGTAAGTGCAGTGAAATAGTAATTAATTAAGAGAAATTATGTTTTTACCGCATAAAATAAATGGTAATATTTAGTAAATCAACACGCATCGTTCGTGGAAACGCTAGGATAAGAATCTTAATGCATTGTACGTATATATAATTGCACCTTTTAGTGCACAAAATTTGCATGTGACAATTGGGGGCAAAAGCTACGTTTACTGTCCAAAATCAACGCAAGGGACCATGATAACATCTATCTTGAAGATCAAGGGAAACTAGACGCAAAGTAATCTCGATATATTGAGAGTATTTCAAGAGAGGTTATATCATTTTCTTGTCTGGTCTCTCATGCACAATTGCTGCTTTTAGGGTCTAGAGACTTGCTCTCAAGTACATTGAAATATAAGTATTTAAAACTAAGCATGTGGTTTAATTATAAGTAAAATAATGTTCAGACACCATTGTGAACGATTATTTCTGCCAAAAGCAACATTCACTGCATTTTATATGTTCAACATTTCTAAAACCGCTCTTATATTGTTAAATGATGCGTCCAAAAATCGTGATAAATCGCATATCTGAATCTATAATTGAAGGACTCAGTAGAATAAGGGGTTATCCCACATTGATCCAGTCCTGAAATATTGAAGGTTTTACTAGAACTTGCGTATTATAACTCAGAACACTTTTAAACTTTTAAGCACTTGTAAGTTCATACTGGTTTTAAATATCATATTACTCTAATATAAAAATATTTGAAGTCATTTTTAATTGTAATAACTCGATTAAACAAAAAATGTGGGCGGCCGCGCCTTGGAGCAAGACCTCCCATCCTTCTGCACTGAGAGTCGGTGGCTGGTTGCGGAGCAGAAAGTATACAGACTAGTTGCGGTGCAAATACAAGCAAGGCCCTATAATGAATCATAGGGCTAAAGAGTGAAAGAAATAAAAAACAAACAAACTTAAGAACATGACATGGTGCACTATCTAGGAGGGCACTAGAGGCCAGGGAGATTTGATTTGAAAATGATTTCATATACATCTATATTGATGAAATTTTTTTCAATATTGAATGTTATTAAAAGAAAAATGTATATTCCTAACATATTATCAGATTTTTTCGATTATACAGAGGTTGTGCAACCTATCTACGAGCTGCCACTGGTGAGGATTGTTGTTATTCAAGTAATCGTTCTCCATGTTCTTGTAGCAATAAGTCGATTCCTTCATGAAGGACACGATGAGAAATAATGGCTAAAATCTGTAGATGATTTGCCTTTTCCAATGGATTTTACAACGGAGAGAATATTTTCTTACCAATTCTTTCCAAACACTCTCTTTTCTACCTGCATTCTTAATTCAACTTCTGTATGAATTAGGGTAAGGGTGCCAGAACTCGAGAAAACGTGCATATGCAAATACAGAATACAGAATCCGCATAGTAGATCACCCTGCTTTAACAGTTTGTGACGTTAAATAAAATATTTAAATAAATATCGTACGTTTCTAGTTCTTAGGTGAAATATCTTAAAATAAATAAGGTCTCGAAAGCAAGTGCGATCCTGAAAGCAAGTGCTGAGCTGGTCCTTAGCTTGCTTTTGAACAGACTGAAGTCTGTCCCTAATTGTCACAAGTGGTGTAAATTGCATATAGGCTTGCTTATAAATTGCTTATATATTTTTACTAAAATGTACTGTCTTAACGCAGCTCTATCGTCTGCCTCTGCAGCGCTCGTGAGCATGAGCGAAATACATTTTTCACACGAGGACTTAGTATCAACGGAAAATGAAGAAACCGCCTCCTCCGTAGCATTGAACATGCTGGTCTTCACGGAGAGGCCGTCCCAGATCAAGGCCCGAAGGATGTCCAACCCTTTTGCGCCCCTCACCAATAAAATCTCTCTTTTCTCCACGAGTTCCTTCAACTCGTCGCCGGAAGTCGCAGCTCTGCTGCAGGCGGCGGAAGATGGCAACGAGGAAGAAGTACAGGAACTTCTCCTATCTGGTTTAGATGTCGAATCCCAAGACAGGTATGTGCATAGATGTTTGTTTAAAAGTTATATTTGACTGATAATTGTCAAAACTACTCATTTTCTGTTCCGTTATAATATTGTGTGATTTATTTGAAATAATGCAGATAATGAAATATTAAAAAAGTCATTAGATGATTTTCATATTCTTTTGTTTTGGAAAATGCTCCAGATAATAGAAGTAAAAACATAATTGAGGGGTTAAACTTGATTTCATAATACACATACTTCATAGTTTCACATACGGCAAGTTACTACGCAGCCACTAGTATTAATGTTTTTTCAAAGAAAACACCAATATTTAAAAAGTAAATACTCTGTCAGGAACAATACATTTACCGGTCAAATTCAAATCCGAGCAAATTCAAAAGTGAGCTCGTCCGCTTTGTTGTTCACTATTACGAACAATCATTGGCTTTGATTTGGTTTGAATTATTTAGTCAAAGTACAGTGAAACTATGTGACGTACAAGAGAGAAGTACCATCTGCGCACGTACCAGTTCCAAAATTTCTTCCCCAGATTTTAACTATAAATATTTTAATGATGAATAACGGTATATAAACAAATTCAAGAAGTATAATAATAATAATAATAATAATAATAAGAAGAAGAAGAAGAAGAAGAAGAAGAAGAAAGAAACAAAAAAAAAAATAGCAAAATTTGAAAAACTAGATATTTTCGCTTCCGAGTAATAAACTTCTTTGCATCGTCCAAACAAACTTCAAATTTTTCTTGCATTGCTAACAAAATAGTAACACCTCTCTGGCTCTACTACTACAACTACAAGCAGAAGGAGAGCTCAACTAATATTATGGCTCAACAACATTAAAAGGAGGACTCTTAAGAGCAGAAATATCAAAATAAACATTACACGTAATAACTTAAAAATACCTTAGTCTTGAAAAAAAAATTATTTTAGAGACGATAAATGAGAACATCAAGTGCCTAGAAATGTTTTGAACTGTCTTTCAAACGTCGATTTATCAGCGACGCAAAGTATCAAGCAGCCAACAGGAAAATTCTTCTCTTAGTTTTCTCGTTCATCGTTTTCTTTTTTTTCTCATATTTCGGTCATCTCTCTTCCTTCGTCTCCTAGGTGTCTCAACTAATATCGTGGCCTGTTAATTACAGAGTCGCTGAAACACGTGGACGTGTAGTGAGCCATCTATTTGGTAAATGACAAACCACAGGGATTCCAAATATTCCCATTAATATTGTTTTTGCACACCGGAAGCACTATCATATAGAAAATAAAACCGTTTTTGAACCTCTGAGCAAGACCTAACTTGAACATTACGATATCCCTATCGTTAACTCTTTTCCACGTAAGCGTAAGCAGGATGCGAGAAAGTAAAACTTCGTAACACTGTTATGGAAGTCTTCAGAAGTAATAAAATGTTACAAGACTATACAAATTCTCAGACAGTTGAGAAGAATTTACTAGGATGGGAGAGAATAGTCCCGCAATCGTTATCACATACGTCATTGATTAGATTACGAATTTAATTATTGAGGTATTAATTTCCCTGACTGTGGAACCATGTAGTGACATAGCAGTGAAACTTGATTACAAAAACGAGAAAATTTTGCTTGCTGAAAAAAAAGAAGTTATATTTTGCCTGTTGAATCTGAAATCTCTAATCTCCAAACTTGCATTTAATTTTTTTTCTAAAAACATATTAAAATGCTTTTAATTTAAGAGTTGTCAATTTTAAAAGATTTTGAAAACAAATGATGCTATAAATGGCACATACTTTCTCCTACTTGATAGTTTCCTTATCTCTTTAGCGTGGTCTAGCTTTTCGTTGTGGCCACGCTCTCTTCCCAGCTAGCATCTATTGACGTGTAAAACATATTTTTTCTCGTTTTCTCAATTTTGCCACATTTTGATACTGAATAGCAGAATATAATTATGGCTTTACGAACATCATAGGAGGGTAAAACCGGGTCTTAAGAAAATGTCATTTGAGCCTATCTGAAAATGCACAACTTGAAGGTCATTTTCACCGCAAGCTGTGAAATTTTTGAGAAACTTCATTAGAAATTATTTGAAACAATTGCAGTCAAAAATGCGATAATGTATAAGAAATGCTCGCATTGTAAATATTGACGTCGTCAGAGATATTTTAAAATAATTACATTTGTGTAAATTTGTAATAAAAAATACATCAAAATTACATTGATATCACGTTATTAAGTGTTTTGAGCATTGTCCCGTCAAAAAATTTAAAGAAAAATATTTGGAAGTGTTATCGAGAAAATGGCGTTTGAGAGTTTATGACAATGCACAATTATTCAGCTAATTTTCAAATAAACGAAAGTTTTCGAAACTTTATAGGACCAAATTAAAGTATACACAAATTCAATAATAATCACAAATCATCGTGAATGTAAATTTTAATACCGCGAGAGAAATAGAAAAAACACATTTGGTAATTTTTGAAAAAACAAAAATAGCATAAAGACTTACAAAGGAACGGAGACCCTATCTTGTCGCTATATTTTGCATCTATTTAGCGAAGGCACACGCACGCTACTGCATTATTGGCTATGAACTTTCCATTTATGATGGGGTGTTCTGAGTAAGATTTGGCGAGCTTAGATTGGCTGGCTAGTTGTAGTATATAATTTTAAATAAGTCCTAGAGATAGTAGATGATTAGTTTATATTCATAATAGTCATTCACAACTTAAAATTAATGGCACTGATTATGGTGATGGAAGGTTATTGGCGTCTGTTGTTGCCGTCGGGCATCGAATTAATTGTGGCACGTCGCCGCAAGTACGTTGACTACTCCCCGGGGAAAACGTTTTTTTAATAGTACTGGTAAAAAAATCTAGAACAGCACTTATTCTGAATCAAAACACTTGTGCAAAGAGAGTATTTTTATGATAGTTTTAAAGTTGAAGTCATTAAAATTTTAATGAACACGGTTTGTCTCACGGCCTTCTAGAACTTTTTTAAATACGTCATAGACGCCATTTGGTTACGTAAAATTCCATTGCACCTTCTTCTTCTCCTTCATTCATTAGCGTCCCGTCTAATTATTATTACTGTTGCATGACAATTGGAGGGGTCGCTGCAACACGCACCACGTAACCTGACAACACGCAACGTGAAACATCAAGCCGACCACCTAATTGACAACTCACAAACCATCAATCCACAACCCACTCACAACCCACAAACCAGCGAAACGCGCTTTTTGGCATAAACTCAGTAGATCTACACACCAGAGTAGTGGTGGGTTGCGGTAATTCCTTTGCCGTGATCGGAGTTGCAATCTCTATTCCCCGCTTTATATTTTTTCAATGTTGACGTTTTATCAGCTGTGCCGGGGGCTTGCCACACCCCCGCGCGGCTATTATGCAGGGTCTACACTGAGCGATAAACGTTGGAACAACAATGCTCTCGTGACGTCATCAAAAACCGAAGCTCCTAGTTGAGTAAGTGTCCCCACTTTTTCTTACTCAGGGTCGGTCTAATGCCAAGAAATTGAAATCGGTGAACAAACAACTGACTCATATCAAGGTTCCCACCATCCCCACCGCAGCCAACCATCAAAGGTGTCTCAGCACATCTACTGCAATGCCTCTGACCGGGAGGTTCTAAGGTTCAATTCCCGACGGCGGCTGGGTTTTCGACATTAGCTAGACAGCAAGGTCCAGTTCACCTGCTGTCTGCTCTGCTATGTCAGAACTGCCCTGATCGGTAGTTCCTCGTGTTTTTTTTCGATCAACATCAGGCGCATGCCTAAGCAATACCCTAACAAACGGGCCACGGACCGAGCGTTATCGTTCCTTCCCTTTCCTTTCTTATTCTTAGCACTTACATACCCTTACATTCACATGGGTGTTATGCTATCACGCTTGTCGGGAGACAAGTCGGGAGCAGTTTGTCCAGGCTGGGACGGCGCCACGCTGGTGGAAATACCTGGTTTGTGAAAGTTCCCTGCAAGCTGACGTAGGTCTGTGGGGGGAGATCAGCACCGTCTTCTGCGATTAAAAAATGCAATTTACTTGACGGGACTAGTGGCGTTAGCAGTTTAGGCGCGCTCGAAACAACCAGTCAATCGTTCCTTCCCTTTCCTTTCTTATTCTTAGCACTTACACACCCTTACATTCACATGGGTGTTACGCTATCACGCTTGTCGGGAGACAAGTCGGGAGCAGTTTGTCCAGGCTGGGACGGGGCCACGCTGGTGGAAATACCTGGTTTGTGAAAATTCCCTGCAAGCTGACATAGGGCTGCGGGGGGAGATCAGCACCATCTCCCGCGATAAAAAAAATGCAATTTACTTGACGGCACTAGTGGCGTTAGCAGTTTAGGCGCGCTCGAAACAACCAATCAGCCAGTCGGAATCACCGCCGCTTCTTGGCTGTGCGAGGGGGCATGTAGGGCCGCAGGAACGGCAGGACGGCGCTGCAGGCAGCGGCGCAAAGCGGCGCGACGCGCGTGATGGACATGCTGCTGCGGCGCGGGGCCGACCTGCAGGCGCAGGACCTGCAGGGGCGGTCGGCGCTGCAGCTGGCGGCGGACGCCGGGTCGCAGGCCGCGGTGGCCCTGCTGCTGGCCCGCGGCGCCGACGTGCACGCCACCAGCACCATCGGCCGCACGCCGCTGCACGCCGCCGCCGTCCACGGCCACGTCGCCGTTGTGCGCCAACTGCTCGAGGCGGGCGCCGACATCTACGCCAAGGTTCCTTTATGCATTATTGCATTATTATTATTATTATTATTATTATTATTATTATTATTATTATTATTAATATCATTATTATTATTGGCCTATAGGCCATTACTGACCACGCTACACGATTAACGTGTGTAATTCTTCCAGGATCAGCCCTTCTGCTGCATCCTTGGATTACGACAAGGTTGTTATACGCCTTGGAAGTGTGAATTATGAGATGATAGGTTGATGATGATAGGCGAAGGGACAATCGCAAACACGAAATACTATTTCAAGAATGAACTTTCATAACCCAACATGTCCTCCCATGAATCTCCTGACTAGTGAGCAGGTACTGATTATAACCGACTTCTGGAGGTCGATGATAATGCTCTTCTCCAAGCAGAGTTCTTCCAGCGATCTGCAGAGAGTTTTTGGTATCACGCCAGTTGCTGATAGTACAATTGGGATAGTTTTGACTTCTGACACTCGCCATTGTTCTTTTACGGCAAATACTAGTTCTCTGTATTTGTCGATTTTAGTCTGGTATGTTGTCATCATATTGTTGGTATTGACGACTGCAACATCAATAAACCAAACTTTCTTTGCAGATTTGTCCTAAAGAGTAATATCAGGTATGTTGTGCTGAATTGTCCTGTCTGTCAGAATACTGCGGTCCCAGTATAACGTATGTGTCTCATTTTCTAGTACCGCTTCTGGATGATACTGGTAGTATGGTGCATCCACTTTCTGAGGTAGCCTGTGCTTTTTAGCTAGTTTGGAATGGATGGTGTGGCTCACTTGATCGTGTATCACTTTAGAGTCAGTGGGACCTAGACAGCAACAGCCTGACATAATATGCTGAATGGTGTCATGATCTCGACCATACATTATTATTATTATTATTATTATTATTATTATTATTATTATTATTATTGTCCGGTCGGTGAAAAGCAATTGTAGCTTTCTTTTAAAATCGTTCCTTAAAAAAGCTGAGTGACGAAGAATATGTCATGTTCGCGACATGTTTCTCCACTTCGCCTCCCCCGAAGCGTGGAAATTAAGCTAGCCCATGTGTGGGCAAGACCGTTAGGTAGCGAGCAAAGTCGGATAATCGACCCCAAAGTCCAACTCGTAATTTATTCAGTTTTATTACCTGGTAACTACACTACTCTTGATACTTCATATCTACCAATCATCTTCGCCAAATGTGGAATGTCGGAACTGTAATTAATTTTTTCTATTCATGTTAATAGTGCTGACTTCGATGGAGTGGTTTTTAGTATAATGGTATCTTTTTCCTCTTCCAATACAATCCCAGATGAAGCAATCGGATTATTGGCATCGCAAACATTGTCAGTATGTTTCCTTTGGACGGAGAGTAAATCATGTTATCGCATAACGTAGGGTGTGTTCGTTGAACGCAACATTTTTATGTTCCTTGTGGCCTCGTTGCCCGAGTAATACATTAGGTTGCCGCTATATGGCAATGTGGCACCAGGCAAGTCTGTATTACATTAGTCATTAGCCCTACAATTTAGCGTAACAAAATTAACTTACCCATGAAGTACCAGATAGTGAGATCTTAGGTGCAGGAACACCTCGCGCTGTTGCGTGTTGTAAAGAAACACATTTCCAACAGTCATATTGTCTTATAGGAGAACAATGGAAGCACGCTGCTTCACTCGGCAGTGAGGGGTGGCAGCACGGCGGTGATATCGCTTTTGCTGACCCTGGGCCTCGATTTGGACGCAAAAGACGGCTTCGGAGACACGCCGCTGCACAGAGCGACCGCACTAGGCGCTATCGAGCCAGCGACCATACTGCTCGACAACGGTGAAACTAGGACGCTTTTGAAATCGCACGGTCCATTTGCTTATGTAGACTGTTTTGCCATGTCAACATTCTTTTCAATACAGATAAATTAACATTTCATCATTCTGTAAATTATTTAGTATTTCAGTGAAAGTCAACAAATAAATTGATCAGTTGTTTATGCGGTTGTAAATAACCTTTCAGTGTTAAAAGTAGTAACCTTGTACACTAATAAAACTCGAGTTTTAATCGAACTCCGAAAAAAGGAAGTAACTGTTAATGCATTAGAAACACAAAACAATCAATCATATTCCGATTTAAACATAGTGGCACTACAAAGTCACGAGATAGAAAGAGAGGGGGACGTTGTCATCCAATCGGGAGCTCCAGTTCCAAAAACATTAAGTCGTAACGAAGCTCCCGATTGAATGATGGTGTCGTCCTTTCCTTCCAGCGCGAGACCTTGAAGTGCGACTACGTTTAAATCAATCAACGTGTCAGTGGGTGTTGCGCAGGCGCCGACGTGCACGCCAAGAACCACTCGGGGCTGACGGCTCTGCACGTGGCGGCGTCGACGGGCCGCGCGGGGCTGGTTCCGCTGCTGCTGCAGCACGGCGCGCCGGCGTTCGCCCGCGACGGCATGGGCAGCACGCCGCTGCACGTGGCGGCGCTCACGGGCGAACGCACCGCCGTCGCCGCGCTCATCAGGAGAGGCGCCAGCGTCCACGCCAAGGTGCGCGCGCGCACCTCCTGCGCGACAGCAGCAGCAGCAGCAGCAGCAGCAGCCGCCGCCGCGCCCACGCCGCCGTTGACGGTGGCCAGCCTCGTTCTAGTTTACTTGGCTGTCCGAGTGTCGCCGCGTCCTTGGCGAAGGTGGTTCGTGGTTAGGCGGAAGAGCAGGCTCTATGGCCTGAGCCTCGCCATTAATAGACATTAATAATAATAATAATAATGATAATTTGCTTATTATTATTATTATTACCATCATTATTATTATTATTGTCATTATTATTGTGCCGACGTTTCGATCGCCATTCTGCGACCTTCCTCAGGGCGTAATGTCAATCTCCTCTTCAGGGCATTACGCCATGAGGAAGGACGCAGAATGGCGACCGAAACGTCGGCACCATGGACGCGGCGTCACCCGGACAGCCATGTAAATACTGACTCCGGCCGCGCAAGCCTACGCTCTCACAGCCTCGTTCTCATCAGGGCATTTCCTTGACGCCCAACGCTTCGGACACCGTCGTTCTCCTCTTCAGGGCATTTACTCGATGGCCAATACATCGGCCACTCTTTCTCCTCTTCAGGGCATTTGCTTGAAGGTCAACGTTTCGGGAACCCTCGATCTTCTCTTCAGGGCATTTGCTTCACCGCTGTTGTTTCAGATATCTTCGTTATCCTCTTCATGGTATTTGCTTTATGGCCTATGTTTCATACATCCTCAATCTCCTGTTTAGGGTATTTTCTTGATCACGTTTCGGACAATCTCGTTCTCCCCTTCAGCACATTTGCTTGATGAACAATGTGTCGGCCATCCTCGTCCTCATCTTCATTGCATTTGCTTCATGACCAACATTTCGGCCTCATTACAATACATATTTGGCATCAATACTCTCACATATTGAACAAATAATTCTTTAGGTGAAACAGAAGGGCAAAGACTTTCTCCTTTCCGTTTTCTATTTTTTTGCTTCTAGGCTAGTTTTCACAGAAAACAGATGCGTTTTCGAGAAACTTAATCTGACATTATTTAAAGCATATGTACTCATAAATATAATGTGAACAAATCGACGCCAATGTAAATAGTAACGACGGGAGAGACAAGTAAAAAAATACATTTTTGAATTTAAAAAAATCAAAAGAATAGAGAATACTGACGTTTATATAATTTCATATAGTACATTTAGCACTATACCTACCAAAAGTTTCAGAAACAATTTGGAGGCGTTTTGGAGAAAATCTTGTTTTTGTAATTTTTTGAAATTGCAAATATTGCATGCAATATTGTGCCAAAACTACTAAAAGTTCCAACAAAATGTACTTGATCTTAATGAAAGAACTAATTATGGACAACAAAGCTCAGTTGATAGAAACAATTGCATTTTCAATTTTGTAGTTGTAGAAAGACGCTGAAACAAATTCAACATTTACAATTTTCGAAAATTCACGATAAACCATGAAGATCGGACCATGCCACCTTTATAAGTGTATTTTACTCTATTTTTATAAGTAATTTAAAGAAAAAGTTTGGACCCTCAGTAAATTTTGAAGAAAGTTATTCAAAATCACAGCCTCTCGAGTGAGCCAGATGGACAGGGGAATGTACGGTACGTAAGGTATACGGCGGCATATATTTTGGTACATGTGGTATAGGCGCTAGTAGTATTCAGAGTCTGACGGATGAATAGATTGACAGACGTTTTGAAAGAAAAGCACTATTTCGGTATCACAATACTCCAAAATGTGTATTTCCGTTGAAATCT
This sequence comes from Gryllus bimaculatus, assembly GCA_017312745.1. Classification (NCBI taxonomy): domain Eukaryota; kingdom Metazoa; phylum Arthropoda; class Insecta; order Orthoptera; family Gryllidae; genus Gryllus; species Gryllus bimaculatus. The sequence continues at coordinate 175,556 of BOPP01000146.1, forward strand.
CGAAATCGATTTCCATAGCATTATATAACTTTCCCTATACTACGTATATTACTTTATATATACGTATGTATACCAGAAAGTAAAAAAAAAAGGTTCTTGTGCGGGAGAGGAAACGATATCTAATACTAGAACTCGAATTCTGTATGAAGTATAAGACAAAGTAACTGTGGTGCTGCAGAATGACACAGACTTTCCCGATTACTCATAGTTTTCTATTTCCTTTGGTCTTGGCAATCTATACGAACTTGCCACACATTCTTGCCAGCTGCCATCTATCGCCGTCCAAAGTACATTTTTTTCCATTTTCTTAATGTTTTTCTAATAATAGAACGGAAATATTATTTTATAAATATTAATGAACAGTACAACCTTGGCCTCGTTCAAAAGATTGCAATTTTCTTTGAAAAATTTGCAGCAAAAAAAAATGGCGTTTAAACGTTACTATAAATTCGAAACTTGAAACTTTTTCACATAAAATGTTTGAGTTTTCGAAACATTTCATTTGAAGTACTTTAACTCACAAATACAATGGTGTTTACAAATTGCTGGAAATGTACATATTAACAGCGGGAGAAATCTTTCGTTAAAATGACATTTGGGTAATTTTTGAAAAAACAAAAATATAGCCCAAAATGAACTTTACGTCATATTAAAAAGTGCAATTAGTACTACCCGATCGAGAGGTTTCAAGCTGTTGTTTAGAAAATGGCTTTGAGCGTTTGTCAAAATGCGGAATTTTGAGTTAGTTTTTACAGAAAACGGTTGAGTTTCCGAGAAACGTTGTATGTCATTATTTAAAGACATGTACTTATAAATACAATAGTGCTAACACATTTCTGCTAATATAAATATTAATGATGTGAATGACAAAAGACATTTTTTTGAAATTTTAAAAAACAAAAAAATAGAGCAATAGGGCGATTATGTCATCTTGTATTGAGCACTATCCCTGCCAAACGTTTAAAAAAAATTGGAGCCGTTTTTGAGAAAATATTTTTTTAATTGCACATATTTGTTCGGAATATTGTGCGAAAACTACTAAAATGTTCAAAAAATTGTGCATGACCTTAATGAAAGAACTTAAAGAAGGATAAATTTCATTTGAAGGAAAATGTCTATCTTCAATTTTGTAGTTTCAGGAAGACGCGAAAAAATCAAACTTTTTGGGAGGACCCCATAATGTGTATTTCCGTTGAAATCTTAAAATCGATCTTCCTCATCATTACATAACTTTCCCTATACTACGTATATTACTCCGTATATACGTACGCATACGAGAAAGTAAAAAAAAGCAACAACACGTTTTCATACCAGGGGACCCCAAAACGTGTATTTCCGTTGAAATCTCGAAATCGATTTTCTGCAGCATTTCATAACTTTCCCTATACTACGGTTATTACTCCGCATATGCATACGGATACGAGAAAGTAAAAAAAGCAACAAAACCCCTTTTCCCAACCCAAAAACGTGTATTTCCGTTGAAATCTCCAAATCGATTTTCCGCAGCATTACATAACTTACTCCGTACATGCGTGCGCATTCGAGAAAGCAGAACGGCGTATCCGCCAGGACGCAGTGGGGCTGACGCCGCTGCACTGCGCGGCGCGCAAGGGCTGCCTGCGGGTGGCGGCGCTGCTGCTGAAGCGCGGCGCGCTGGTTAACGCGCGCAGCCGCAACGGCCGCACGGCGCTGCACTACGCCGCCGCCAGCGGCATGGCCAGCGTCGTCGCCATGCTCATCCAACACGGCGCCGACGTCCACCCCAAGGTAGCGTCACGCTGGGATGTACAGGGAGAGCGTTACGCGTTTCTTTTGTCAGTACTTAGCAGTGCAAGGAAGCTTATCGGAAGCTAGCTGTTCACACAACTGCACACATATGTATGTATGTTATGTATGTATGTATGTATGTATATATATATATATATATATATATATGTACATACATATATATATATATATGTACATACATATATATATATATATATATATATATATATATATATATATATATATATATATATATCAAGTACTTCAGTACATTAGTAAATAAGCAAATAAGGAAAGAAAGAAAGAGAGAAAGAAAGAAACACGTTCATTAGTTAATACATGTTTGGGAGGAAGGATGACGATGGGGCCACGCCGCTGCGGTGCGTGGAAAACCAAGACGTGGCGAGTGTGGTGCTACTGCTGGTGCGGAAGGGCGCGCACGTGGACGCCGTGTGCAATGAGGGGCGCACCACGCTGCACCACTGCGCGCTCTCGGGCAACATCCAGGCGGTACGCGCGCTGCTCTCGGTCGGCGCCAACCGCAAGGCAAAGGACTACGAGGGCCGCACGCCCCAGGAAATCACCTACTCCGACCCAGTGCGCCGCCTGCTCTCCAGGTAAGCTCGGTTCGGTCCGGCTCCGGTCCGGCTCCGGTCCGGCTCCGGTCCGGCTCCGGTCCGGCTCCGGTCCGGCTCCGGTCCGGCTTTCCCACTGACTCCGCGCAGCCCTTCTCCGTCCATGCTCATCCCCGATCCGCCCAGACCTCGCCCTGCCCTGTCCATGACCTCCGCCTTCCGCCTTTCCTACCACAAGGAAGAGTGTCACATTAAGCTGCAAAAACGCGAAATATCAGCTCTTTCTAAAAACGAGTATGCCGCCGAAAATGTCAACGAGCCCTCAGTACGGAGCGAGGTTCACATTCGTGGTCTTTCTTTGCCGTGGGGCTAAAAGCGTTCGCACAATTTTCTTGAAGCGACGATATTTTTAAAAAAAATATGTTAAAAATTAAATTCAATATTTGGGATAATTGTAAAACAGAATAAATATATCAGACTATCAGTTTTGAAGCTCAAAAGTCCTGAACGGTCGAATATAGTTAGAAATGGCCCAAAATATAATTGTTTAAAGGTAAATGGTACTTTGTATACGTGTTCAAGTATCGTAAATTTTGAGGAAAATTGAGTTTTTTAAATGAAAAAATCAAATAGTTTGTAATTTGGTCTGGCTAACCTCCTTTTTATACTACTTTAATACATGCATTTTGTGAAGAATTTTATATGCGTTAATTTTGTATATAATGGTAGTTTTGATAAAGTTCAGTTTTCAGATGTAAGTGAAAAAGTTTTCAAAAAAAGCCAAATTTTAACTCTTTTTATACCTTTTTGTAAAGCCGTCACTTCTTATGATGGCAAACTTCAAATTCGAATTCTGCCATTAAAGAAACATTTGTAAATCTGATGAGCAAAAAGCTTTCTACATCGAGTCTTGGAAATGCGCGTAAGATTGCGGTGATAGATAAGCTGAGAGGAAATTGAAATATTATAACATTAAAAACACCACTTTCTAAGAAAAATTTATACTTCAATGTACTAAATTTATACGGTAAATGTATTAATAATAATAATAATAATAATAATAATTATTATTATTATTATTATTATTATTAATACATTTACCGTTTTGGCCTGAAAAGTATAAATTTTTCTAATTATTATTATTATTATTATTATTATTATTATTATTATAATATGAGAAACATGTTTGTGTGATTTTGTTGCTTGAAATAACTCACCTGTATATGAGGATTACCAGTGAGTAAAAATTAGTTCAACATTGTCCTTCCATACTTGTTTCAGCGCAGGTATAGTGCCGAAAGTAACTCTGAGAGAAGATGGGATTAGTGTTTCTTCGAGCCACATTGGTAGCTTCTACAAGAAAGACAATGTAGGACCGATTGGAACCGCAGGACAAGGAAGTGGCGTCCGGCAAAATGATTTCAGTCACGTCGGTAGCGCCGTCAATAAAAATACTCCAGGCGGATCCGGCGGACCACGAAATGACGCCCGGGAAAAAGTGTTTTCTAGTAATGTTGGGGGTGCTATAAAGAACATCTCTTCTTCGTATACTGAGAGCTTAGCAGGGCAAACCTCTTCAGGCAAGATTGATTGCACCAAGAGGATAAACGCTTCAATCTATGGGGCGAATGCAACGAACAAAGACTGTTTTGACGGCAGTTCTGGCGGCAGTGTTTCTCTGCAGGCCCAAGACTCGCTGACGTCGTTGGAGACCGTGCCTCCAGAGCTTCAGTTGGAGCTTACACTCGCCAAGAAGGTGAGGCCATGATAGTGGCATGGATGGTATGTGTGTAGAGGGAGTTAACAGCACTAGGAGCGTAGAGTCCCTAAATACAGAGGGTAGTGCAACAGCCGTATTCAACTGCCGCCATTTAATATCCAATTGACTCGTCAGGCAGAATTCCGGAGTTGTAGAGGAATTGTAACACGTGTTAGAATTGCGGAAATTTTCAGAGATATTCATAATAATTTACGACAGTTCCCTCCTGACAACTGCAGATAAAATGAAAGAATCAGCGGTGCAATGGATTGTGTAAGAAACTCGGATTTAGGAACTCCATTCTAATCTATTAAAGCGGCGAAGTTTGATGGCGGCGGATGCAGAAAGGTTGAGGTGTGCATGATAATTTAGTCTATTAAATTCACGCTACACCTAATATTACGAATCCATATAGCCAAATACCTCATCACTTGAAGTTTGCCGTCGAAAGAATACGGATATACCATTGTTTATAACCCTTAGATTCTCATTTTCCATACATCAATGCACTACAAGTTGTAAATAAAAACGAAAGAAACACATAAGTCGTTCTGATGTAAATAATTGTATCTGACAGCTTATGTTTCGTAGAAAAACTCCGTATTTACATAAAACGAGATACACATGCCAAAGACATAAATGGTTTATCATTGCCATTTACAATTCAAGCATTGAAGTAAATGAGTACATAATCATACTTCTGACGTAATCGAGTCCTGCTTAAAACAGTCATTACTGTATCTTCAATGATATTATAAATTAATTTCCAAATGTTCCATTGCTTGGACCGTTGTATACCGCATTAGGTTTCGCAAATAGGACTCTCCTTGTGTGTCCAAACTCAATTTTTCTTATCTTTGTGCTTGAATCGTTACTTCAACGTTTCAATTAATTTCTGCATAATTAAACCATCAAATATAATTACAAAATAACGACATTAACAAATGAGAAGGAATACTCGTCTAAAACTCAGTTATCAGCGATAAAACCAACTGAAGCTGTTTTTATGAAAACACGTGAATGGTGTCAGCATCCGTCAAGTGTGGTAGTGTAGAATATGTGAGTGTAAGTATGTGTAAGTAAGGAATAAGGAAGAGAAAGGAAAGATTGCAGGCAATACATGGCCCATTTGTCAGGATAGTGCTAAGGCATTCGTCTGATTTTGATCTGTGAAACTACGGAAAACTACCGATCAGAGCAGGGGCCGTTATAATTCTCCTCTAGGCAGCGAACGGCCCTTGGGGCTAGGGCTGCGACATCGATGTCGATGTTTTCAAAACACCGATGTTTTAAACATCGATATATTCAAACCCATGTTTTGAACATCGATATATTAACACCCATGTTTTGAACATCGATATATTAACACCCATGTTTTAAGCATCGACGTATTAACACCCATGTTTTAAACATCGATATATTAACACCCATGTTTTAAACATCGATATATTAACACGTTTTAAACATAGATATATTAACACATGTATTAAACATCGATATATTAACACACATGTATTA
>BOPP01000146.1:181560-231619 GCA_017312745.1 Gryllus bimaculatus
GTCTAATCTGAATATATATATGTTTATAATATATATATTATATATATATATATATAATAATATTATAAATATATTATACATATAAAATCTGTCACATATAGCGCAAAACTATCGACAAATTGTTTGATATTTCATACTTTGTGCTTTAATATCGGAGTGTTGAAAGAGATATTTGAAATAAATAATCGGACAATTGGGGGCGTGTTATCGCAAGATAGACGAGTCGGCTCTACGCCGTTCCCGAGAGGGCTATGCTTAAAGTGAGATCTCTGGATATCTTTTGAACTACACACCTCGCTTCGACTCATAATTCGAATGAACATTGAGTTTGCTAAATTGAAGAAAGCGATGTTCGCAAACTAATGTGTCTCGCACGGGTACAAAACAATTGTTCGAATAGTTAATCTTTTTAACGGGTAGTGTAATATAGTAAAGCATACATAAATGTAATAAAGTGTAAGTAATGACGAAGTGAATTCATTAAATAAATTTGATTTTGATCTTACTATTATCTGATTCACTACAATTAGGGAAACATTGCCGTGGGTTTGAAGTTTTTTGTGAGGCGGTGTTCCGCTTAGGTCTGATACAAAACTGCGTGTAAAGGCTAAGTTGCACAGCACTCCCTTCTCCATTTTTTTAAATTTTATTTTTTATTTTATTATGTCCTTTATTTCGTTTATTTCAATCTTCTCTTTTTTTTCCTCTCTGCAGGCTATGGAAATTTCATAATTTAATGTTTTGTAATAGATACTAACGTGCCCAGTTGTCCACAGCTCTTATTCAGTCGGAAAAACTAGTTCAATATCTCGATTTACCCCGTCTCTGCATGAGTATACTAGAGAGTGCTATTTTTTGAAAAATCAACGATTCCAACAACTTCTCTAGTTAGTCTAAAAAAATGTGCAGGCATACAAATACTAAAAGTTAAAGGAAAATGTATTGTAACAGTTTTTCCTTGTGAATTGAAACAACACAATTTTAACAAAGGTTTATCACGGAACAATTATGCACTAAAATCTACTTGGTCTATTTACAGATATATTACAATTAATTATTTTTCTTTTAGCACACGATTTCGTTCTCTGATGATTTATTTACACAGTTCACTCCTTACACACCTATTTAATTTACACAAGTTCTCTTCGTTCTACAGTAATAGCCTCAATGCACTGTCCACGGTCCACTGACACTTGACCCAAATTCCCTGCACAGACCACCAATTCCCCTGCGCAGACCACAATTCCTTGCGCAGACCACACCTTCAACCTGCGCACAGACCAACAGGGTCCACCTCAACTGATGTTTACCGCGATGCCCACTTCACCTCAGCTTTCCACTGCAGACTTCACACTGCTGACTGTCTGTTTCCCACTGCACCACTGTTACCGGCGATGCACCTTCCAGCTCAGCTTCCAATGCAGACTTCAGACTGCTTGACTGTGTTAACCGCTGCATCACTCTTCACCGCAATGCACATTTCAGCGCACAAGCTTCCACTTCGGACACACTGACGGACTGACTGCTTCTCTGGCCACTCACTGACGCCTTACTACCCACTTGACTTCTACTCACGTCTTCTCTACTGATCGCGGCCGCCGGCAGCGGCGCAATTATACCTGCCCGGCGCTGGTCTCCCAGGCACCCGGCCCAACATCTCGCGTTTTGCCCGCGGCTCAGCGGATAGTCCGGAACCGTCTAGTTCGGGGGGGGGAGGGAAGGGGCGGCGCCGGCAGATGACGCAATCCACGCGCAGCGAATTCGGCAGGTGACGCAATATTCGTAACAGTATTGAAAAAGGAATATTTGGCCACAGTATTTTTCATATTTATAAATGTAAGCCCCTCGGATGGCTCATGGACAGCGTACTAGATTTCTGTGGTGCGATCCCTGATTCAATTTCCGGTCACAGCAAAAATAGAGCTCTCGATCTCTGTAACAAATCTGAATTTTTATTGATGAGAGACGAAAGAAAATCTCAGACAGGTCAAGTATGTTAGATACACCGCTGGAAATATGTCATTTTCGCCACATTTCCCTTTTACCACCAGGCGTGGATTATAAATACAAACAGTCTCATGTCTGGGAGAACCCCTAGCTGACAAAAGTGGGATTACTCCGACCGTAAATTCTAAATACACACATACATCTTAATTATTACCAGAACTAGATTTTACTAGTGACATGTTTACTAATTTAGATTTCAAAATGCTTTTAATCCTAGTTATACGTAACAAATCCATCCATCCAGACTGTCTTTATTTTTGGATTCAAAACTGCAAAACTATCTCCTTGTCTCCTGCACCAATATTAATTTATCTTCAAATCAGCGCTAATAGACTTTAATCTTGACGCCTGTAAGGAGTTACATCTCCAAGTATATTGAAGACGAATATTACGAAAGAAAAATTCGATTGGATTAATAGATCGTGTTGTTGAAAAGATTTCAAAACTATAGTTCAAGAAGGTAATGTATCTAGTTAAACTGACAATATCGCTATTTCGTTGGGATTCGAAAGGAAAATGTTCTTTTCTGTGAATTGTTAAGTGATCGTTAGACGTCTCGTCCTACGCACAGTAGCCATCGTTTCAGTTTTTTTTTATTTTTTTATTTTTTGGCGCTCTCCTTGGGCTATTGGTGTCATTGAGGCCCGTGCATAAACGAGTAAATGATAAGGTAATGAGGTGAAGGATGATTCAGGGAATAAGTTAAGACGATATGAACAGTGGAATGTGGAGCAGAACCCAGAGTAACTCTGTCGAAAGCTCTCTTTATCCACCACAGCTTCCAGAGGAAGGATCCCGGGCCACAGTGGTGGAAGGCTTGTGCGATAACTGTTTTTGTCAAACCCTACCGCTCTTGTCCCCGTTACACCGCGATCTCTTTCAAAGGGAAAAATACTTTTTCAATATAATTAAATTCCACGATCATGTCAATAAGTTCCTTTCACTCACAGTCAGTATAAATAAGTGCTGTTCGTTCTGTTTCGTCCATTCGGGCAAACACGAGCATTTGTATCTACCACTCGGGTAAAATTACAAACGAAACCCGTCGGTTCTTGATTTTCTTCAGAATCATCTGTTGGTGGCTGCCCGTCTTCGACGGTGAGTGCGTGTGCGCTTGCGTGCATCCTTGTTCCGGCCACCCTCATCGGGACAATGGCAACGAGTGTGGGCCGGGAGGGGGAAAACGGTCGCAGGCTGGTCCGACAAACCTAGCTCAAGACATTAATTGATGTTACTGCAGTGCCGCTGACAGGGAGGTCTTTAGGTTTGTGTCCCGTCGGTAACAGGATTTTCGACACTTATCATGTCAGCTATGTCAAATTCAGTCGCTGTCTGGAGAGGAACTCTAGCAGCCGGCTGCTCTGATCGGTAGTTTTCGTTGGTTTCTTCTATCGCCACAGGCGAATGTCGGACCAGTACCCTAACAAACGAGCCATGGATCGCGTGTAATCTTTTCTTCCTTTTCTTTGTCCTATCCTCACCCCTTACTTACACAACCACGAACATGGACCGCACTCCCACAGATCTCGAGAGGGCGACCGAGAGCTTAGGGCTGGTCCCGGCTGAGGCGGTGCCCCGATGTTGGGAGTTGGGGAAACCCGGTAGGTCGGCGACGGATCTCGCCATTCAGCGGGGGAAGACCACAGCCACAGAAAAATATGCACCACACTTACGGGACCAACGACCTCAGCAGTTGACGCGCCCGGAACTACTAAAATTCAATCATTTAACACCGAGGTACACTTACGGGACCGACGACCTCCGCGCCAGACACGTCCGGCATCAGCGCGGCCGCCTCCAACACCGTTTCCGTTGCCGGGCAGAAGCAACTACGGGTGCACGGCGCTGCTGATGGCGGCGCACGCGGGCGCGGCGGAGGTGGCGCGGCGGCTGCTGGAGCGCCAGGCCAACGTGCACGCGCGGAGCAAGACCGGCAGCACGGCGCTGCACGCCGCCGCGGCGCGCGACGCCGTCCCCATCGTCAGGATGCTGCTGGAGCGCGGCGCGCGCGTCAACATGCAGGACAGCAGCGGCTACACGGCGCTGCACTGCGCCGCCGCGCACGGCGCCACGGAGGCGGTGGCGCTGCTGCTCGAGGTGACTCAGGCCGCGCGACGCGCGCACACGCATGCACACACACACGATCAAGCTTCCCGGATTCGTAGTGAGAAAGATCTGCCGTCGGAGGGATAAAAAATTCAACCAATCCCGCCAAAATACTGAGCGGCGGATCCAGGGGGGCCATGATTCCCCCCTCCAAAGGGCCTAAAGTTTTTTTTTCCTTCCTCTCTTTGGAAACATTTATTGAAAGATTTATGTTATAATTACAGAATTATTTTAAAATATAATTTTGTTTAGTATCATATATACCTCCGAAACGAATGTACAATATATTAAATAATTTTTTGTTTAATAAAAGTCTATGATGCCCCCTCCTAATGATCCACTGGCTCCGTCCCTGGCCTGAGTGGTGGAATCTGGTGAGAGGCTAAAAAAGGGAGCTGTTATTGGGGGCTGATTATATGAAAATAGTTGCACTTGCACAAGATGTTTAAAACCTTGTGCAGAATGCGTACCTATCGTAAGCCATCAATATTGTACAATTTTTGGAAAAGGACTGGTACGTTTACCTGTTTATTTCAATATAAAAATGCGAGCTCTGATATAATATAACTGCACATTTGCCAGAGTTTTATATGTAAAACTCTCGTATGCGATGCATATCTTCAATAAAACAATGTTCTACAATTTTTCAAAGGTGTGTACTATTGGTATAATATAACTGCACATTTGCAAGAGTTTTATATGTAAAACTCTCGTATGCTATGCATATCTTCAATAAGACAACAATGTTCTAGAATTTTTCAAAGGTGTGTACTATTGATGATTTAAGCAAAAAAAGGATCGTATCGTCCTAAATCATTCCACGAAACTACGTATTTCGCCCTTTGGACGGAATCCCGCATAATGCATTTTCTTCCCGCAAGTCGACGCCTTTTTCCGCCGAATTGGCGATTAAGAATTCCTCCCCATTCGGCATCTCTGCCAAAAATAGTCGATCGGGTCTCTTTAGAAATGGAGTCTTTGTAGAAGCAAGATTAAGAGATTAATGCAACACGTGAATGAATATTTGTGACTACTTCACAAGAACCCAAAACCAAGAAAGCCTAGAGACGCCATCTATTCGAGATACCGAGGTTGGAATAAACTAGGTATTTGATAATTTAAAATACTTCAGAGTTCACAAAGTTCTGGAACTGACAATTAGAAGGAAATAGCTTTTAAATGTCAACGGTTGCGTATATTCGGTCGATAAATCACAGACGAAACCGACAAGGAGTGTTCTAGAGTGATTTTATTTCTCATTGTCTTTTAATAACTTTCTTTGATCCATTTCACGCGCATATCGAAGTAGTAGTTTAAACAACAGGTCACGCGCAATATCTTCGTTCTCCAAGCTCGTGAGACGTAGGCATCACCACGAGCATGCGAATGTTAAGCACAAGCCACTTTCGGACTTGGGCGCCATTGAAACAAATCGGAGACGAAGGTTTTCATGCAGGTTTACAGAAACCCAAAAATGTTGCTGGAGGTGAGTGGCGACGTGCACGCCAAAAGCAAGCGCGGCTTCTCCACGCTGCACTCGGCGGCCGGCAGCGGCGAGGCGGCCGTGGTAGCGCTGCTGCTGGAGGACGGCGCGCTCGTGGACGCGCGCGCGGAGGATGGGGCCACGCCACTGCACCGCGCCGCCGTCTCCTGCTCGGAGGAGGTGCTCGCCCTCCCTTCCCTACCGGCGCCGCCCAATCCCTCCCTCTCCCCACTCCGTCCTAGGCTTCCCTGGCCCGGGCCTTTCCCCACTCCGCCTTGTCCCGTCCCGCCCTTTCCCTACCTCCGCTGCCCTCCTCCCCACAGCCCATGCGCCGCCCAATCCCTCCCTCTCCCCACTCCGTCCTAGGCTTCCCTGGCCCGGGCCTTTCCCCACTCCGCCTTGTCCCATCCCGCCCTTTCCCTACCCGGGCTACCCTCTCCACCCTGCGCCGCTCAATCCCTCCCTCTCCCCAATCCGTCCGATGCCTCCCTGGCCCGTCCCGGTCTAGCACGTTTTATCCCGCTCCTCTCCTATCCACCCTCCCGCTCCACCTAGCCCACCCCCGCTTTTCCCCACTCCGCCTCGCTTCGCCCCGCCTTCTCCCGTCCCGCCATCTCCTTACCGGTACTACACTCTCCACCCTGCGCCATCGTATCCCTCCCTCTTCCAACTCCATCCTATGCTTCCCTGGCTCGTGCCGGTCTAGCACGTTTTATTCCGCTCCTCTCCTATCCACCCTCCCGCTCCACCTCGCTCACCCCCGCCTTTCACCACTCCCCGTCTTGTCCCGTCCCGCCCTTTCCACCCTGCGCCGTCAAATCTTTCCTTGTTCCGTTCCGGTCTACCATGTCCAACCTTACTCCTTCCCGCCTTTCCTCCCGTCACCCACCAGCTCTACCATACCATCTCTCCCCGTTTCCGCTCCGTCTCGTTTTGGCTAGACCCGTCTCGCCTTTTCCCTACATGACTGCTCTCTCCACCCTACGCCGCACATCCCAGCCGCACTACCCCGTCCTCCCCATCTTTCCTCACCTACCCCACTGGTATACCCACTCATCCCCGCCCCCTCTTGTTCCGTTTCACCTTGTCCCGTCCCGCCCTTTCCTTACCTACGATACCCTCTTCACCGTGCGCCAATCAATCACTGTCATGACCTTTCCTGCACTGCCCCTCCCTATGGTAGGGCTGTTCTTTCCTATGACGTAGTCTACCCCGCCCCTCCGTTGTGAAGTTCTTTAAAAATAGAGAATGACAAAGTGCTATGCTAGTGCTGTATATGTTGGCCGTGGCGAAGTGCTACATTATGTGCTTTATTAGTTGGTCGTGGCTAAGGGCTCTACTAATTGAGTGTGGCAAAGTGCTATGCTAGTGCTGTACTAGTTAGCCGTGCCGAAGTGCAATGCTAGCCTTGAAGTAGTTGGCCGTGGCTATGTGCTTTACTACTTGGGCGTGGCGAAGTGCTAGGCTAGAGCTGTACTATTTGGGCGTGGCAAAGTGCTAGGCTAGAGCTGTACTAGTTGGCCGTGCCGAAGTGCTATGCTAGTTTTGAACTTGTTGGGCGTGGCTATGTGCTTTGCTACCTGCGCTTGGCGAAGTGCTACGCTAGAGCTGTACTAGTTGGCCGTGCCGAAGTGCTACGCTAGAGCTGTACTAGTTGGCCGTGCCGAAGTGCTATGCTAGTTTTGAACTTGTTGGCCGTGGCTATGTGCTTTGCTACCTGCGCTTGGCGAAGCGCTAGGCTAGAGCTGCGCCAGTTGGCCGTGGCCGAGGGCTAAGCGGCGCTGGGCGCGGTCGAGGAGGTGGCGGCGCTGCTGCTCGCCAGCGGGGCGGACGTGGACGCGCGCGAGCTGAGCGGGCGCACGGCGCTGCACCGGGCTGCGGAGTGCGACGCCGCGCGCGTGGCACGCGTGCTGCTCCATTACGGCGCCAACGTCAACGCCACCGACGACCACAACTGGACGCCGCTGCACTGGGCGGCGCGAACGCGCGCCGTCGAAGTGGCCCGGGAACTGCTGCACGGCGGGGCGTCCGTCGAGGTAGCCCCACTTCCACCCACTCGCAACCGAAGAGGACTCTATGGTCTTATCAGTCATACGAGCGTTTTTTTGTCACTCATTGATTCTCCGCGCACGGTGGGTGCACTAACGGTTGTACCGGCCAAATGCACTGATGGATGTTGGAAACAACCCCCCAGACCACGAGTTTCTAGCGTCACTCACGTCGTTAGTACCAAAGTGGGTGCAGTGAGTACGCCGTGCTAAACCCTGGTCGCTGGGGCTTGCCTAAGTAATAGGTTAATGCGCAATGGAGAGACGGGTTGGGGGCTCCGACACGCCCGGTTCTCGGTTCAAATGGCCTCGAGTTTGACTTTTCACTTTGTTGGGACAGTTTCTGACACTCAGGATATTGAGGTTCTCCCCTGGCCAGTCATAACGCTAAACTTGTATCCGGTGCCTGCCTCGAAAACTGGTAGCCCAAAGTACCGCGGTTCCAGGTCTATCCAGGTTTAATTGAGGAGACCCTCCTGAGAACTTGCTGAAGGGAGACGCCCAGGCTGCCAGCCTGAGAAAGCATTAGTCCTACCTGAAGGGGATGTGGTTAAAGTCCACCACTTAGGTGCCCGTTCTGGGACGAGTAAAATCCCCCCAGATAAAGCGAACTTAGGAGGTTGGGTGGCTAGCTTCTCTTCTGCACAAATATATAGTTGCACATTCGACTCACTGATGCCAAATGAAATTGGGAGTCACAGTCGTTGAGTAACATGTAGAAATAATTTGCATTCATTTAGCAGCTGTTAGCTATCTTGTGTTGGATCAGTTTTACTCCTTTTTTCGTCATTCCGACGTAGAATGTTTGTAATAAATGTACCGGTACAAAAAAGGGAACAAAAATTTGCTTTTAAAGCAATATTATTCATATGGATATTTCAGTAATTAAGAAATCTCTCAATAAAGCAGGGAAAATCCTTCATTCTGGACTATGCATCCTATTTCCAAGTTTGCATCGACCAGAAACTCTATTGAATACCACTCTATTAACATCCTACCGAATATTTCTAAATTACTAGAAAAAGCCGTCTAAAACAAACATGAACAATATCTCCAAAAATCATATTTAAACGATCAGCAAGTAGGTCTCCGTACCGGAAGGAATACTGGAACCGCGCTATTAAAAGTTCTTGATGACACGAGAGCTGCATAAGATTATAGCAATATCTCGTTCTCGATTTCAGCAAAGCATTAGATTATGTAGATCATTACATGCTCACAAAACTCAAATTAATAGGACTTACACTGCCCATGCGTTCAGGGTTCCTTATTACTAAACTTCCAGCACGAAGAGTGGCGTTCAGTAGACGCAGCTCATATCATTCAAAATTTAAACGGAGTGGCGCAGGGTACTGTGTTAGGGCCACACGCCTTCTTACTATATGTAAATGAGGATGGAAATGTAATCAAATATTGCAGCTATCACGTATTTACGCATGATTAACAGATATAGTACCATAGTGGCCACCCGTTTCAGTTCTTCTCACTCGCACAGATAATTTAAGAAGATTTGATCATTTCAAAAAATAAACAGCATCATTAGGGTTATAAGGGGAAATAAATTACAATGCAAGCTTATCAGCTCGAAACACGCTATGAATGAAATCTAATTTTCTGGTCCGTCTACAATTTTTATAAATGACTCCGATCTGCCATGCTGTACCGAAGTCAAGAACCTAGGTGTATTTTTCTCTTTCGTTTCTACGTATATCATAATGTCTGCACTATTACTATCTGACTATAAGCCAGTACCTTGAGAGAGATTGAAAGAGCGAGAGAGAGATTAAAAGAGCGAGAGAGAGATTGAAAGAGCGAGAGAGAGATTGAAAGAGCGACAGAGAGATTGAAAGAGCGACAGAGAGAGTGAAAGAGCGACAGAGAGATTGAAAGAGCGACAGAGAGATTGAAAGAGCGACAGAGAGATTGAAAGAGCGACAGAGATTGAAAGAGCGACAGAGATTGAAAGAGCGACAGAGATTGAAAGGGAGAGAATAAGAGAGAAAGGAAAGGGAGAGCAAATTAGAGAGAAAAAGAGAAAGAAGGATAAAATAGAAAGGAATAAAGAGAATGAGGGAGAGAGGCTACTCCTCTCGAGTGGCACGTCCGGATAGGTAGGTTCGGAAAATTGCTGCCAAAAAGTACCTTCCCGCTTTGCCCTGCAAGCTCCGAGACAACAGCGGGTGGGCGGCGCTGCACTGGGCGGCGCACGAGGACGGCGCCGAGATGGTGGCGCTGCTGCTGGACAGCGGCGCGGACATACACGCCCGGAGCAAGTACGGCAAGACGCCGCTGCACATGGCGGCCATGGACTGCGCCGCCGCGAACGTCGTGGAGCTGCTGGCGCGCCGCGGCGCCGACGTCCACCTCAAGGACGAGACGGGCATGACGGCGCTGCACTGGGCGGCCGAGTGGGGCAACACGGACGGCGTGCGCGCGCTGCTCGCCGCCGGCGCCAGCGCCGCCATGCCCGACGACAACGGCCGGACGCCCGTCGACCACGCTTCCAGCGACTCCCTGCGCAAACTCCTCTTGGACTGAGCTCCTCATCGAGATACCCTTGTCTCTGAATAGCGGAGGGCGTCAGGTCGTCAAGGAATGCGCACAGCAAGGCGCCAGCTGACTTCATGATTCTCTTTGCGTGCACCAACTACTGGACACACACTCACATATACACCGGCAGACACCATAACGCAGCCCAACAGTCCACTATAAATCAACAAGTTACCCGACAACGGCCAGACGCCAGTCGCACACGCTGACCGCGTGGATATCCTCGACGAGACTCTCAACAAGTCTCTCTGTACTGACACAACAGCCTCTGATGGGGCCAAGGCCTGCCAACGGCGTCTCGACTTGCAGCCACGGGGTAAGGGGCTCTCAAACAAGTTCGTTACATAAATTGATGCGTTTGCATCAAATCTCCCCACGGACGAACGCTGAAAAAACCGCTTTCCTCAGAGTGCAATGAATTAACATAAAACCCTAGGATGAACGCCGTAATGTTTGACGTCCGTTGAATATATACAAAATCGACAGACGCATGTCACCGGACAAGGAGCACAAAATCCTCTGGGAGAGTCGTTTGGCCGACTACACATTTCCCGACAGAAAACGCCACATGCTTCGGAGCAGCCTCGACCATGGACGCCCTCGGAACGACGAGAGGCAAACAGCTTTCGCTACTTCATCGAAGGAAGACTTTCCGTCCATTCCCCACCGATCACGTGGAACGCAAGAGTGTATGTCAACATTTGGAAGGAAGCCTAATCGCTGGACACCCAACAAATACAGACGTCTCAATAGCGTGCGTCAGCTTCACGAGGGTAGCCTTACCTCCAGACGCTCACGGGTTACACATATCTATATAGAGACGAGATTCTACAAGGAAAACATACTGCCTGACGCAAGCCAACTACGCATCTCTAAACCTGACGCCAGAATTCTATAAATCTCTAAACAGCGTGCCGGAACTCCGGCACGGCCATCGTACCGCCTGACTCACGCCAACGGAGCACATCTCGAAAGGTCGCTGGACCTCGTGCAGGGAAAATGTACTGCCTGCCGCACGACTACTACGCATCTCTAAACGGCGTGCTGGAGATCCTACAGGGAAACCGTTCTGCCTGACAGCAGCTCCAATTGCCATCGAATAATCTGTGCTACATGAAGAATGCTGATAACACATCTCTAAAGAGAAAACTGGAGCTCACCCTATTTAGCCCGACGCACAATGACTATGCATCTCTTAACGCCATTCGGCAGTTCTGAGACAGGAGCAGTACTGCTGACGCATATATTTCGAAACAGTGCGTTCTAATTGCTAAAGGAAATCTTTTTCGCGGCACAGTGATTATGCATTTCTAAACAACCTGGTCCAACTCCAACACGGTTACCGTAACCCTACATCTTTGTTGTCAGTAAAGCCGAATTGTAATATTAACGTCTAGTGATAACCTGAGACAGATAGGTGTCGTAGATTTACAACCACCACCAAAAAGAGGACAATTTGGGATGTGCCCATATTCTGATAATTCGTCGCGCCTAGTGTAGCTGGCAATGAATACTTATCATTTTCGTTAGAAAATTATTGCATAACTAATAAATGCTCTTTACTTTCGCAGGGCTATTATTATGTTAACGAATGTAATCAACTTTTGATGATAAAACTTGAGATAAAATTCGATGTTGATGGTGTGAACGATGATGTGGAGAAATGACATTCTGCTGAAAAGAGAAATATCGAGAAGATCAAAAAGTTTCTCAGTAGCATTAATTTTGATCTAAATACAAGTATTGTGGTTTCTGAAACGGGAACCAAAGACAAGGCAATTAGGAGCAAAAAAGCAAAAACAAACTAACAATCATAGTGTGTTCATAAGATACATGTAGCTAATTTACAAAGTATCTTAGAAATCAATTTGAAGTGCATGTCAAGTATCCACAACACATCATTAATACGTTCCTAAATAAATAGAACATTTACAAATACCACTGTCGCCATTTTTTTATACTATGAAGTACGTACATCCATATGAATGTACAAAATTGTGAAATAAAATTCGGTTCAATATTAACATTAAATGTATTAATTATTTATCTACCGTGTACACTTAACAGTAATGAAGGCCATCTACAATGAAAGACCTGCGCCGAATGACGTCACGACTGCTTTGAAAATGAATAAACTTCGGTGTTCTAAGCGAACTTCTAAATGTATATTTTTTCATACGGAATATATTGGAATTGTAATTAGGAAAATGAAAATAATGATGTAGCATATATCAATGTTTGTACAATCATTTATCACAAAAAAAGTTTAAATAACAAGAATAAAGAGAAAGACCAGCCACTTAGTCCACGAACGGTACGACACGTCGAGAAAATATGAATGCTATGGCTGTTGTGGTCTTACCCACACAACGGCCGAGACAAGAAACTGTTCTTACCGGTATTTTTAAAAAAATACCGAAACATATTATTAAAACACTAATGAAATACAAAATAACACTAACTCAAACACAGAGAAACAAATATTATTACATGCTACTACAAAGAATGTTTTTCAAGATCAAATAAATATCTACAATTATATCTATATCACAATCCAAACAAAAATTTACAAGTTGGAGTATCTAAGTTGGCCACAAAAAATATATGGAAAACGGTTTCAGTTATCGAGATGCTATTTACGCCATGTTGTTGTAGATGATGGGGCAAATAACTTATTTCGACTTCTTGTTAGTACCGAATATAATTTTAGAGATATTGACCCAACTTTGGTTTTTTAAATGGAAGTATATATTTTTTCTCAAGAACTCTAAAGTTCTTTAAAAATGAAATGTAATGATATAAATATTGTTAATATTAAAAACAGTTTTTTTGCAAAAACATATAAATTAGGAAAACACTATGCTGCAGCGCGCAAGGACAACTGACCTTGCTAACATTTTATACTCAGACGATGCACCAGTCTGATAACGACAAATTCCGCTGATTACGGGACTATAGGGGTTTTCAGCGTGCTTTGGTCACTAGAATTTTCAATGACGCGAACATTCTGTACTGCCAACTTCGATAATGTACATGAAGCTGCCTTTGACGCTACATTCAGATACAGGCAATTCGAGAAATCTGTCAAGAACTTCTCTCACTGGATGTTTTGAATCATAGAAATAATTATAATTTTGGCCGATTATTTGAATAATTTTCTTCCGAAACTCATAATGCTGAAATATCAAAAGTTTATTGTATTACTTCACTACATTAACATTGACTACATTAAAATGCAAGTATAATTAAAAAACTTTGGAGGAATAAATTATAGTCCATTCAAAGAGTGTTAATGATTGATAATAATGTGAAATGAAGGAAAATTAAAAAAAAATGATATCAAGAGTATTTCTTAAATTTTATTTTATTTATTATTTTATTTATTTATTTTATAAATACTTGTATTAAATTTTAATTTTGGAACCTATCGTATTCCAGGGAAAAGAAAAAAAACATATGTTCAATGAGGAGAAATCACAGTACTTTTTTTCCATTTTATTTAATCATTTTCTAACAATTATGATGCAAAGTTGCAAGATTTTCGGCAAGGTAGGTCGACTCACGTATATAAGGTCAGCTGTCCTTGCGCGCTGCAGCATGGCGTTTAGAAAGTTCTAATAACGCTGTTTTTGAAAAAAAAACACTTTTCGAATATTAACAAAGTTTATATCATTGCATTTCAGCTTTAAAAGACATTAGAATGCTGGAGGAAAAAATATATTCTTCCATTAAAATAAAACAAAGTTGGGTCAATATCTCTTAAATTACATTCGGTACCAGCAAGTAAGCTCATTATGTTATTTGCCCCACAATCTGCAACAACATGGCGCAAATAGCATCTCGATACCTCAAATCGAGATATTTCAAGATATTTGCTGTGGCCAACTTAGGTGGCTCACACTGTATACTTCATTACTGCACGACCGTTATAACATTCGATAAAATACTCTGGCACATTTTAACATTTCTGGAAATTTAGAGAAGCAAAATTTAGATAAGTCACGAAAACTCAATTTCAAATCATGAATGAAAATTATGCGTTTTGTGAATTAATTTATTCTGTGTATACGTACTGTATGAAGTTCGCAATGCTCCACTCATTGTCAATCATTCACGCCTTTTTTCAACAGTCTGGCTGATGTGTGGTTTTACTAGACGCTCCTATAATTAGCTATATTTATCACTATTTTTTTTTACTGTTTTTTGGATGAGGTGATATTTAAGGATAGCGTCACATAGTTTTCCCAAAGCTTTTGGTCGTTTATTTTGCTTCCGATTGAAGCAGACTGAAAATGAACTTAATTTCCACAATACTCTGAGGTTTACTTCGTGAATTTTTAGTATGAAATTATCCATATATTTAACCCGGAACCGTTCTCCTGTATGAATACGAGTGTGGATTAATCGTAACTTTATAATTAAGGTTTATTACAATTATATTAATTTACAAAAATGATAATACAAGGAAAACCGTGTTCACCTTCATACGTACTTTTGTAACGACTCAATGGTCAAAGGGTCACAGTAACGTTTTCATAGACTTTACATTAATTGACTTTGAAAAATAATTGACTTTCTCAACTCCATCTAAGTTACATCTACATGAACACTTAGAAGTTATTACTCTTACTAATTTTCTTAGCACAATACGCGTACATTTACAGAAAGCCACATTCACACGTAATTGAAGCTTTTGAACTTGTCTCTACGACCTCGCGAAACAAAGTATAAAATCTCGTTGCTAAGAGAAGAGAAGACAATTGACGGTTACGCACTGCATTTATATAATTGTCTAGATTGGGAGTATTAATTTTGTTCGAAAAAAATACCTACGCAATTTGATATATACTGTTATTACATTGAATAATTAAAAAATTAAGTTCAGTTATTTTCTATTGCCATTCCAATTATTGGTTTATTAGCATCAGTGGTGAGTATCACGAGAAGTTTGAATTTTCTATATGAAATTGGATAAATGTAACTTACGAAATCCGATAAGTTCCTTAATCACGTTTTATTTTTAATATTTCTGCACATTTCCTTACTATTTATTAGTGCAAATGTAAAGGTTTGTCTTCGCAGAAATTTGAGACCTATTCTATGTAATAAGTGCCGAACAAAATGGTAAGGGACTTTCCAGCCTTTGAATAGCTTACTAGCCTTTCACTCTTAGTACATTTTCTATTTGGAATAAGGAAAGGAATTTGAAGGAAGAACAACAGGACTTTACACAACTCACTTTAGTTTGACAATACAAATTTTGCATTAAGTTTTAGAGAATTTACAAAATTATTCAGATACAAAGCACTGATCAATTAGGCAGAATGAAAACTTGAGGTCATGTGCTGCCAGGCGACAGCGTAGCACAAGGCCGAGAAGTAGAACTGCGAATGTTTAAACCTGCAACCAGAGACAAAATAGTCCCAATTATTTGGAAAAATCAAGAGTCTTCCTGAAAAGAAAATGGCCAAAATTATACTATAATTAATAGGTAGTACATTTTTCGGAGATTCGAATCTAATTTACACCACCGTCTCTTCTGAGCTTTAATTTTACGTGCTACCCAATGTCAAAAAATTAAAAAAAAAAATTTGGTCGTCTGTTCCATTGTTTATCCATAAACCTAGAAACCACGATCTACTGTCGCAGATCGACGCCAGGGGAGCGGCGAGAGTTTACCATTTTTTTCGAGCTTTAGCAGATTTCAGCGTCATCTTCCTTTCGTTCACAGTAAATCATTTTTCCTGAGAAAAAATATTAGAAATTAAAATCATGCCTCTTGTGAACACGCGGAGCGCAATAATGAAATACTTACTTCCATTTGCGATGATCTTGAGGCCTTCTTGCTAGAAAAAGTCGTAGATTTTTTTTAAAGAAAGGGAAAAAACAAGTTAGTACAGTCCCTCCCTCCTGTGCCATGTCTACTATTTATGTGACACTTTCCTTGGTGTGTTCCCGCGATGCGAGAATAACTATTCTAGGTCGTCCCACGGTGGGAAGTTCCCTAGAATGCTGCTTCCACACCGTACGTATGTTTCGAGGTAATGAACCGTGAAGTCAGCATTCTAGTTCCCTTCCGTGCAAATCCAAAACCAACGTTGACCCTATGCTCTGACCGCAGGGAACCACCCTAACAAATTTGGCCTACTGGTCCCGGCGGTCAGTCAGAACTATCTGTAACAAGTTTCCCTGTTGCGCCTACCTAAAGAGCCTGGTATTTGGTGGGGGTAACCTAGAGGCTCCAGTCTCGCGAGCTAGGCAACGGTGAAATGCGATGAGGTGACCCTGAAATAAGCTCGTAATAGTACGTTTGCTAGTATGGCTCAGGAGGCCCCTTATATCTAACCGAGCAGGGCGACGGCTGTAACCCAACCAAAAATATCTAAATGCTTCACAGGAGGAAAGTAACACCATCCATGACTTCGTTTAAAGCGTTGAAATCGTTGGCTTTACTCTTTCTGCACATGAAGTAGTAAATGAACCAAGATTAGTCTTGTGAACATTTTCTGAAACAATAGCCGATCGAGTCGAACGCGAATCACAACACTTTGTTAAATGCACAGTTTGGCATCGTTTCCTCCGTTGAAGCGCAGCGCGCTCCCTAGCACAGCCGGAGAAAAGAGGCGTGCAGCCCAGCGTACCCGGAGCGTACCCCGGCTGCGAGAGCCACGCCCCCACGTTCCACCCTGCTCAGTCCCCAGGCACCGACCGTGCGTTGCGCCAACAGGCGGCCGCCCTCTTGATCGACGCACGTCCTCGCCCCTCGACAGCAAGCGCGCTGCCCAGCGCGGGATGGTGTGGAGCGGCCCTGCCGCCTCGGCTCAGCTCTCTCTTCGGGTCGACTCCAGGCGAACGGACTGCCCCGCGTCCCAGCGACCTCCCTTTACGCTCTTTCACCCTCCGCCCCCCCCCCCGTGCTCTTCCCCTCGCCGGCGCCTTCCCATTGGCTCTTGCGGACGAGGAGAATAAGTTGACGAACCAAACACACTATAAAGTCTTTGAAAACGTCGTTCTACATCCGAAATACTGATTTGTTTCACAGACTGAGAAATAACACTGAATGTTAACGAAACTTTTATTACTAACTTCATAATACATCAAATGCTGTACGTGTAAAGTTATTAAAAGAAAGCAAATTATATTCTTAATTTTAATTATAAGCTTACAATCATTACTGTCTACAATGATCTGTTTAATCAACTATGAAAATGTCAACACTAGAAACGTTTTGGTCTCCTTTTTAACATCGCGTTTAGTTTTAGAAGATCGCGCAAGCAAAAGTTTTCTCCCACTGAATTTCGTGGCCTACAAAGCGAAGTTGTGGATTGATTTTTGCATTGTGGTGGTTTCAAATTCATGAAAAACACACAAATTGTATATATTTGTTAGTTCATTGACCAATGCGACTCTATCCTTGCAAAAAGAACTGAAACCGTTTTTCAGAAAATAACGCTTGAGCATTTCTGAAAATACATAATTTGAGCACTTTTGCACTAAAAACTTTTGAGATTTCGAGAATCTTCAAAGGAAATTATATAAATTTCTGGTACTTAAAAATCACATACTCATAATACACATAATCATAAATAATAATACACAAACGCCCGTATTGTAAACATTAACGGTGTGAGAGGTATGTAAAAATTGTAATAACTACGAAATTTTTGAAAATGAAATAAATCCATCAAAATTTCTTTTATGTCATGTTTTTCAGTGCTTATAGATCTACCGTAGAAAAAATATTTGAAAAATTGCAGCCTCTTTTTGTTGAAAATCAGGTTTTTAATATTTTTTTTAATTAGCTGAATGTGGTGTCGCTGACTCTGTAAACTGTTTTAAAGATTTGAAAAATTTCAGCCTCTTTTTGTTGAAAATCAGGTTTTTAATATTTTCTTTAATTAGCTGAATGTGGTGTCGCTGACGCTGTTAACTGTTTTAAAAGTATTTTCATGCGTTGAAAATTTCTAAATGTCATGCATAGCATTGTTCAAATAAGTTGTCTTAGTATCTGCATTGGACATACCAATGAATCGTAGTAGCTGACAATATTATACTCCCGTTCAAAATTCCCAACACCCAATGGCCTTGTATGTTACCCCTATACGAGTTATTAACTGATAATATTGCAATTTCAAAATTGTAATAGCCGTAAAACAATTCTTGCAGGTATGAAAGCTGCGAATAGTTACTTTAGTGCAGCCACATTTTTTACGCTTTTTTGCTAATATGCACAGAAACTCACATATGCTGTTCTTCAGCGTTATTCTCTCATCCTAATATAAGAGCAATCTAAATTAGTTTCGAAAATTCTATCACAAACTTTTCTATAGCTGCATTTGAGTCTTCTCCCGATTTGCCCAACACTTCCGTAGTGTTGTTCCCTAGTTTTTGAAAAAGTTAATCCACAAATTCAGTCAGATTTATGTCCACTTCTGCTTCTGCATTTGCACTTTAATACTTTTTAAGGCGAATCTACATAAACATTACAAGGCGGCTGTTTTGTATGGTAATGCGAATATGTGTTCTTTAAGTTTAATAAAAATAAGTTGATGGTCACATTCATTCAACAATCGGTATTAACTCGTTCAAGAACGTAAATGAGAAAAGCCGGATATGGATGTTCTTTCATTATCTAGAATTATTCACAATTATGGTTTTCTCTGTATTCACTTAAAGTTCTTCAAATTTAATAAGTTCTAAATTCGTAGGTTTTTGCAAATTTATTATAAAAAAATGGTAGTACGAATGACACAATTCATTTATGTATAACTTCAAAGCAGTATCACTTTTATTCTATGTGCACGTTTTCTTGAGCCCCAGTGTACTGTAACGTATTAGCCAGCGTGCCTCGTGGCATCTATTTGGGGACGCTGACAGAGGATCAGCCTTGCCACAGGAAGAAGGGTTTTTCCGTAAAGGGAAGAACGCGGAAACGGGAGACACAAGGCTTTGGGAGTTTCCGGCTTATAGAAGCTTTTCACTGTTATAACAAGCGAGGGGGTGGCGTGACGTAGTAGGTCACGTGGGCCTCGCCTATATAACAGCGTGTACAGAGCCAGTGGGTGGGTTCTGGAAACAGCGGGAGAACCTCGTGCGTGAGCACAAAACTTGGCGCCACGACGGTGCATATGCGAGCCAGGCTCGCGAGGCTCGAGTCACTAGTTGACGAAGCCTGCGGACTTTATGTCCTTGGGTGACTGTGGTCACGGGGAGCGATGCTGTGTGCGTGCTCCGAGGTGAAGAGTGGTTGAGTGCCACGATTCACGCCGATTCTCAATCGGATAAGATCGCTCCTGCGATCGAGGCAAACCAGCCGTTGGTGCGCCAGGACGGACTTTGTGTCCCAGCGTGACATCCGGTCACGGAAGCTAGGCTTTGTGCGCGCTTCAAAAGTAGGAGTGGCGAATGCCACAATCAAAACCATCTTCAATCGGGTTTGGATCGCTCCCGCGATCAGGGGATAGTAGGTCTATCAGAGCTAGGGTGTAAGTAAGATATTAAGTGTATATATTTGTTTTGTTTTCTTTGTTAATAAATATATTGTTATACGAAAGCTCTGTGTCTGTGGTCGCTGTGAGTATCCATGACGTCACAGTATCTACCCTCACTCCTTTGCCAGAATTAGTTGAATTAAGAATAAATGATAGCAACGAGCGTTGTAGATAAAACAAACCTGATAACCAGAAATGTTCGCTTTCGTGTAATAGAAACTATTGGCTATCGAAAAACGAACTACAAAAATATAATATTATTTTTGTCAAAATAACCAAACTTTTCATTCCTCTCGCAACTAGAGAAGAGAGGCCTCAACAAAATGGGCGCGGATGCTGCCATTCTTTCGGTAAAAATTGTGGCGTCTTGGAACGAAACTTGCTTCTGGGTACTTGGATTTAATCAACTAAATATACCTATGTAGGTGGCCTTGGTTTTATTTCCGGCCAACTCACTAAGATCGCTGCGCTAAAACACGTAAAAACACGTTTTGGAAATTTCTTAGAATGGTTTCAGGTTCGACAGCAAATTATCCATTCCCCTCCAGGAGACCGAGACGCGTCGTATGACAGTCACCTCATATGTCTCGATTGGCGCACGGGAAGTGATCTAATGTATGCACGGGCAACGGACGCACGGACACTGGCAGATGCTCAAATACTATGTAGGGATTTACTAAGAGAAATATAAGGTACTCTTATTCTGTTTAATATTTAAGGTAGAAGTATTGGTTCAGGTCGTTTGCGATCGTCGTGGAAGCGAGGGATGAGCTCAGTAAGTTCTTGCTGATCGTAAACCGGTCCCAACTTGCCAAAGTGCATCTTTTTGTGATCAACGTTAATGGTGTTTATGTGAAATAAAATATAACTCGCCGGGCGCCAGAAATTTCTCTCTGGGGCCGGTTACATTTTAATAAAGCATAAATTTAGGGTATACGTTAATGTCATCTCAATTAAAATTGCAATATTTAGTTATAATTATATTTTATATTCATTGCAAAATATAAAATTGTGATGAATTTAACGAAATACACATGGACATTACTGCAATATTTCATGCAGATTTATGTGTCCACAAGTGGAAAAATATTGTAAATAATTATTAATTTAATAAACATGTAAGAACATTCATAAAGAATACATTTCAACTTGCGTAGCCTGAAAAATAAAATCTGTTGCTCAAAAATTTAATACAGAGATATTACTACAAGAAGGGACAGCTTTGAAAGCTAGTGCTTGACCATTACAGGCAATATAATGGCAGGTTATGCCCATGTTATAGTTAGTTCATGTGTAAATGGTTTCATCACTACCTTTTGCAATATCATCGCCCTACATGACGTTCATTTCTTTCCCGACCTGTCAAAGTGGTCCCTTCTTATAGTAACTCCTACTACAACCGCCCGGCGCGGCGCTCTGCTCTCGACGAAACTCATGTAAGTCGTAAGCAGGCGCGTTGAGGCGGCAGGGGCGCATGAGAGTAGCCTCGTCCCCCTACCAAGGGTGGGTTGGGTTTGGGGTGTCTCCACTCACCGTCACCATTTCGCCCAAATGTCGGAATTGCAACCCCGCACAGGTTTTCGTTTCCAGATGACACACCCACGAACGCACGTGGAGTACATTGGCAGGCGGGAGTGAGAGGCATACAGCCTCTTGTGGCAACTCATCAGCCTTGTCTTGGTCCACAAAGTTTGGACTCGACGTTACAGTGAACCATAATCTCGGGAGAGACTTCATGAATAGAGCGAAAACACGTACCAAATCTGTGGTAGCAGGTATACCCCAGGTATATCCTACAGTCCTACCACCCGAAGAGCTTGTAACTTTGTGCAAACGGGGCGGCCCCATCCAGGGCTTTTCTGTGGCAAATTGAGCAAGCCGAAAGGCGGCGTATCCATCATGGCGCCGAAGGGTCACTTGTACATTGCGGAGTTTACAATTAGTAGCTAAAAATAAGATTTCTAACGGGTTGGCAAACAATTTAACGTCGTCTTATCGAAAGTGTCAATCTGTGGAGGCTCATTACGAACTTCCTCTGATAGTGCTTCGCCCCGTATCGGCACCTCAAAACCCAACTGCTGGTAGGGAATGGGATTCGAATTGTCGCCGCCGTCATAACATATTTCATTGATTAATTTTCAGGAAGTGAGATAATTATTTTATGTTTAAAAAAGTATATTATGACGTAAGGGTTACATGGTTGTCGATAAAACTCAACATATGACATACGTATTATGTAACAAAATTGTTTAGTCTTCCAGGACAGTTTAACATTGGCAACTATAGTAGCCTTAGTTTGAAAATTAGGTATTTCTAAAATTTTAATATGAAATAAGAAATACGGCTAATACATGCAATGCATGGTAGGCCTCATATTGTAACTCATTCGTGTCTTCTCACGAACGGCGAGAGAGCACACAGTGAGATCACTGTTTATGCAATGGGACAAAATATGGGCCCATAGCTCACCTAACTAGAGTTACAATGAGAAGGCTGATACATTTTAAAAATACCTGTTTCTGCTTTTTAAAGTATGTTAGAAATGACACGAAATTTTATTTGGTCAAGATGGTTTGTTGTAGGGTACCAATGCCAGTTGTGGCCACTTTAAGGGGAGAAAAAATGAAAAATTAAAAGTGAATGCTTCATCACTTGGCTTCACTCTTGCAGAACATGCAGCCTATGCCTTCTAGTGAGGATTAGAATGAATAATAGTTTTATTTTGTAGAAATGGTTGACAGAGTATAGGACCGGTTGACACTGTGCCAATCAACTCCATTATTTTTGTATTCTTTTTATTTCTTAGTAAATAACACAATACGTAAATAAAAACTTCAATGGTCAAGGGGGCCAAGATTTATAGTCCTCCCCCTTTAAGCTGTGCACCTATGATTAGGGATCAGCAAAAGGTTTCTACTATCACAAAATCAAAAATTCTAAAAATGGTTGTTAGTAATTTAATGTCTGAATGTATTTTAAGGATACAGTGAACTGTGAGTGAGTTCAAAGGTTTAAAAACAATGCAGTAAAACACACAATAAATTTTCAAATAAAATGATATTTATTTTTTAATTTACTCATCATAAAATAAGTAAAAAGGACCTCTGTGATGTTTTGGGACAAGGAGCTTGATTTTGTATCCAGAAGGATGGGATTATTAAAATAATAAGGAACCATTAAATAACATTCATGCATATTGAACCATTAAATTATGTGTGAATAAATTATCCTGATGCCCTAGTGTTTACTAGCATTTCCTCTTATAATGCACATGGAGAGAAGACCAAAGCATACACCATGGGGGTAGAGCGTGCTCCCTTCTCCTCTTAGTGTTCTTCAGTGAAGTGTTGACTGACACGTTGAGATGACCCTGGATTATTCAGGCTTTCAGGTTCACTTTTTCTTCACTTTTCTTACTTTTTAATCATTGTTATTAGTTAGATCTTAATTAAATATTAATAAAAACTAACAGTCTAATTGTTACACATAAGTGCAACAATTTGACATTGTTGCATGAATGCAATGTTAAATGTTATCTTATAAGCTTTGAAACATTGATGTGTTTATACAGTACACAAATAATTTTAAACTTACATTTGTGACCTTTGAACCTGAAAACTCAGATGCATAAATATATTTTATCAATATTTGGAGTGTGGATAATTTTTCTTGCCAATGAAAATTCTGTGAAATTTGAAGAAATTATATTTTTTTAATTTTTTGCTTTTTTTATTTGTGGCCGATGAGGTAATACTCAATAATCACCAAAATTTATTTTATATTACTTTACTTTTTTATGACAAAACAGTTGAAATTGTGAATGATGTGCTATTGGGAGAAGTTATTCTGTGAATGTTTCATCTTTTGTTTTTTTTCTGCTTTGGTCAATATGGGGTTTTGAGGTTCTGAGGTCTGAGGTCCAACAGTAGAGATTTGCTAAGGGATAATGTGCGAACAAATAACATTTCCTTACATCTCAAGTTGCTATGACATCATAATGTAGACAAGTAGCAAAAACAGGTAACCTTGACTTGAAGGATTTAATTTTTCCCTAAACTGAATAATTTAGTAATGCTTTCATTGATGATCAAAAATGTAAGAGCTGTTATTGTTGTCTCTTCAAAGCTAAGCAATGCCTTAGAAAGCCACCGTAATACCTTAAAAGAACAAAGAAAGGCAATGTAGATTATCTTGTTAAAAAAACAAGTGAACAAAAGAAAGAAAATAAGCACGCAGTCAAAAGGCATTTTTTAATAAAATTGTAGGCATTTGCTGCAATTGTCCATGTATAGATTTGTCACTACATCTAGAATAATATAAAAAATAACAATAATAATATTAACATCAACAAGAACAACAACAACAACAACAATAATAATAATAATAATAATAATAATAATAATAATAACAATAATAATAACAATAATAATAACAATAATAATAACAATAATAATAATAATAATAATAATAATAATAATAATAATAATAATAATAATAATAATAATAATAATAAATTTGTCACAAATACAGCATACACCATGTATATAACAAGTCAGAATATGTTTATAATCATAAAATGCACAAAACAGTTATTTCTAAAAATTAAATGCAAAATAAATTAAAATTCAATTCAATTCTCAAACTAAATACAATATAGCAGAGAGATAATATACAATATAATGGAGTGATAAAAAAAGTTGTGAGTACAAATATTATTAATGCAATTTATTGTGTTAAAATTGTTTCAAGTAAAGAATGAATACAATATTTATGAAAAGGCATGATTAAGAAAAAAATTCTTTTACAATCAGGCCTAGATAGATCAATGTATATGTAATATCTATTATTAATAGTAAAATTAATATAACTAGTTACAATCACATATAAAATATAAAATGTAATACGAGTACAAAAAAGAAATGCTTTACCATAAAAACAATAACTTAATACATGATAACAGCAAAGCAGAAACATTCTCTCCTAAATATAATAATGAAATGTAGAACATGAAATTAAAATAAAAACATTTAATCATAATCACATACCAAATAGAATCACTACTACATCAGCAACAAAAAGATATCTAACTCAAATATCCGGCATCAAAAAACTATAGAAAATATGTACACACTATTTTTAAGCAAAAATAAAATTCTAATCACTAATTCCTTTTATCAAAGCAATAAAAGAGTCTTTAATTGATCAAAGCTAAAGCCCAAAAAATCTTTGGGATGTTGATTGAGCAAATGAAGGGCAAAATGGGAAAATGAAGAGGTAACTATTTTTATTAAAAGAAGGTATAGACAATATCCTTCAGAATTTTGTGCAAAATTACTTTCTATCATATCAATCACACATGTCTATTATAAGATTGTACAAAAACCTTCACTTTTATCATTTTAATAATATGCTTGGAGACATGAATCCTCTGCTTCACGCACAGACAATCCAAGCTTTAAATGTGGCAGAAAGATGATAAAATTTTCTGATGCTGTAAGAGAACCTTAAGGATGCATTCTGAATATTTGATAGATAAAGCACTAAACTAGGGTCAAAAGATGGAAGTGGAAAACTAAATATGGATGGAATAAATGAGTTTTTAAGGTGTAGTTTTGATCCAAGTGGCAATAATTTATGGAATAAGTATAATGTTCTCAATTAACCAAATACTGATGAGCACATTTTCACGATGTTGTCAAGCAGTGACTTCTTAAAGTGTGTATTTATTTCATACTTTTATTTTATATTCTTATATTTTTAACTATTTTCTTTTCAATAATGAGTTTAGACATGTACCCTACAACAATTTTGCTCATGAATCCTTTCTATAAAAATGAAAATTCTATAAATTAGTGAACTTCATTAATTGCTTAGACTACTTATTCAATTTATAATGGAATTTATAAACAATGATATAATCTTAAGCCACTTTATATCTTTCAATAACAGACATTGTCATTGAGAACATTGCCAACAAAAAATGTTGGTAGACACCTTTTATTCACAAATTTGCACACTGCATATCACCAATACACCAATACTTACTCCTTCAGATCAGCGAACATTTTTTGATCGATTGATAACCATCCTGCTGGGTTGGCTTTATCTTGCAAAAGAGGAAGAATAGATTGGTGTATGAATGTGAGAGGTGGAACCTACAGAAAGTTGTGCTGATAACAGCTTTTCTTTCTTTGCCCTGGCTGTGAGCCATTGAAAACTTTGAATGTTTCCTTCAGGCTACATGGTCCCCTGGGACTATGTGACTTGTCAATTGTTTTTAAATATTTTTTAGCAACCATTTTGTTGAAGGTAAAACATTTTCTGTATGGTAACCCTCAGTCTTCTATATCTTTCAGAAGTTGCTCTTGCGCTTTCAAGAAGTTCACTATATTGTTTGAGAGTAGTATAAACTAAACATGTCATTAAACACAGCAAAATTCTTCTACAATTACATGCAGCCAGTGTTACTCACCTTCGTTTACTTCATCCAGCACAAGAAAACGACATGGGCTTCACACATATCAATTTTGTATCCATTATAGATTGTGAAAGTTAAAATAACCTGTTTAAATCTTTTAACATTTAGGCCTACCCATTGTGTAGAATGATTCATAACGCCTACACCTATGAAGAATAATGATTCACTGTTATCTCAAAATCACCTAAAATGTCAAAGTAGAATCTTTCTAATTCTGATTAATACTTTTTCTTATTTTCTGAATTTTTACATTTTGGTAAATTATAGTTCCTTTGGTTTTAAGAAATGCCTCTCAATGCTAAAATGGAAAAGTTAATGAATAATTGCCCCAATGAAAAAATTAACATCAACTAGAGAGCAAATGAAGCATTTTCAATTTCTTTATAAGACAAAATACTTAATAAATGCATGTATAATTTTAACATTTTGTAATATTCCTAAACACCTCCTAACCTCCCTACTAATCTGCTTTAAGAGATGTGAAAATGGTTTTCCCCAAGTGTCTTATTCAAACTATTTTTATTTCAAAATTTCCAATATATTCCAGTATCTCTAATCCAATGTTCCTATCTGTTAACCCTTGCAAAGCTCACGATTCATTTTATGGCTGGGTAGAAAGAGATACTATGATGAGAAGATCATATAATTGTTTATCCCTATTTGTAACTCTTTGTATATCACTATTTTGTATTGCAAATTCACAAATTAAAAGAACATGGATCTATTTTGTGATTGATATGTAATGGGATTAATTAATTTCAGTGTTTTCACTTGCTCCCAACATTTAACATTTTACAGAAATTACATAGATTCATTCACATTCATTCACAACCAACCATAAATTATAAATATAAAATAACATCCATATAAGAAATAAATTACCTCCAGAAATACAAAGTTTCAAAATAATTTCAGTAGTCAGGCAGTAAAATGTTACTGATTTTTAAACATTTTTCATGCAGTCGAATTCAGCTGAGGCAGATTGTTTGTCAAAAACATTTAATAAACAGTACTCTGTAGTATGTGTCATTTCAAAGTTTACCAAAACATCTCCTGCTAAAGTTTTGAGAATCTATTTATTTAGGACTGTGGACAGATGAAATGAAGGTATACTACTAATCACAAAAAGTGTTCATTCAAACAGAGAATAAACTTTGTACAATTTATATCTAAAACATTACCCAATCATTAAAATACTTCTTTTTTTTGTGGTTTCATGAGCTACAAATTTTAGTACACTATCATAGTCAATGCAGTCTGCCTCTCACTATTGATTCAATCATAGAGGAAACACTTGGAAAGGCTTGTATTTGTTTCTATAATATATTTGCTATATGATTCAATTGTTAAAATTGAATAAAATTTGTTATAAACCATACCTATAACAATTAAATATTTTGTTGAAATTTCATAAATAATAATATGTTAACTTTAAAAAATAGTACCTCTGGGTTGTAACATGACTCATCATTTACAGATGGGGAGGGGGGGTGATATACAGATGGTATTATAAATGTTTGCAAAACTTTTAACATATATCTAAATTTAATGGTTTTTAGTTGTTAAATAAACCTTTTGCACCCCAATCACAAACTACAACTACTAATCATCAATCAATTTACAATTAAATGCCTAATTACTATTTTAATCTTCATATTTTAAGATTAATAATACATTTTCTTTTACAAATAGACACTTTTTGGGCCCATGGAAGTCAATGACAAGAAATAAAACAAACTGTTTTTGTGAAAAAATAATTTTTAACTAAACTATCAAAGGCCAGAAATATATTAATACAAAAAAATATCAATTTACATAAGTAAGGTGTACAGTTGCCCAAAAGCAATTTTATCTCTCAGCAATATCTCTATCATAGATTTACTAAAACAACGAGCATTGCATTTTTGAAATGCCTCACAGAGAACACATGTTTTCTTAAAAAATCTTGAAATTGATCTCATTAAACTTTATTATTTTAGTATCGCAAACAATCAGTTGGGAGTCCATATTGTTACAAAATTATCCATTCGAACTAATGTTTTAAAAAACATTGGAATAGTATACTTTATTTTTGAGTACATGTTTCTTTAAGCATTTTGTTCACCTAATCAGGTACATAAGATTAGTGGATAAGAAAAAGGTTTTGCAAGTAATAGATAAAATATTTCAATGGCAAAAAACCTTATGCATGTAAATACTAGCACAGTATGGAGAGCAACTCACTTTATCATCGGTATAAGTATACATAAACAAAAGTTAAGCATGTTTAGTGGCGAGGCAGTTCAGAGCTGCATAAGGTTGTGGCATTGGCTAGGTTGACAGTGAAATGATGTAAAAGACCAGCGGCCGATGGAAGCAGACACCAGAGGCCTCTGGCGGAATGAGTGGGGGAGGGGAGGGGAGAATCAAGTGAGATGGGTAAAAAAGCTGAGGGGAGGGGGGAGTGGAGAAATATGTGAAAAGACGAAAACTAGAATTTCAGGTAGTGAATATAAATGGGGGATTAAAAAGAAAGATCTTTTATTTAGTTTTGTACGGAGTCATAAACAGTAGTGAATATATTGCAAGCATGATTGGAGTTAGGGTATAATTGATTTTTACGAAAAGGGTTTCAGCAATTAATCGAGCATGTTTTTGAGGATCTCTATCCAATATTAGTGAACTGTTGAAGTCAAAGGTGTGTGACAACTGTAATCTAGGTTTTGAAATTGTATCCAATTTATCATCACTTTCATTGATGTTGATTTTGTGTGCCCCCATTTTCTGTTTTTACTTTTCGTTTGGATTGACCAATATATGATTGATTACAATATTGGCTGTGATGACCATAAACCATGTTTTCCCTATTTGAAATTGGAATCACATCCTTGACATTCCTAATTAGATTATGTTTATTTGTTAAAGAGTATCTGGTTTTAACTTGAAATTTTGATTGTTCCAAACTTTTCTTGATCTCATTAGTAATTCTAGGTATACAAGACAAAATTATAATGTTGTTTGCTTCTTACATTGTTGAATCAAGTCTATCAGATAAGCTTTTACTCTTATTCCCTTTTCTCTTCTTTTTAAAATGCTTGTTATTGAATATGGCAGGATAGTTATTTTCAGTTAATTTATCATGTACCATGAAAGGTTGAAATCATGGTAAGCAGGATGTGATAAAGTTATGACTTTGTCACTGTACTAGGCCAAAAACAATGGCTCTCTTATGCTGTACTGGATATTTTGATAAGAAATTGAGAGTGTGATTGGCAGCAGTGTCTTTTCAGTACCAATTTGTTATTAATTTGCCATTGTCATGTTTAATATTAATATCAAGGCAGCTTACAGATTGGTTAGTTTCTCTTTCTAAGGTAAATTGGGTTGATTCATCTTATGAATTGAAAAAACTAACTATGTTCAATGTTTCAACCTTGTTAACTAGAATTAGTAAGTCATCACATATCATTTACAATTATGTTCTCATTAAATTAAAAAAAAAAAATTATATTCTAAAATATATAAGAATATAAGAATATATAAGAATATAAGAATATTCTAAAAAGATAAATAAGTTAAACATAAAACTGTCTAGACTGGAGTAAATTTGAAATAAAAGACTAACAAGTTGACTTCAAAACTATAGATAACGTTGAGAAATTGACTGGTGATACAAATAAAACAAAAGGGTTAAGGGAACCACCCCTGCTGATACCTTGTTCAATTTAAATAAATATTAGACCCATTTGTGAAAAAAATTATGAGATGCAGGAACTTCAGACTCTAGAAGTTTAATTTAATTACCATTTATTGTTTCTGAAATAATGGGGCATATGAACTACTAAACATTTTAGTTTCCAGAAAATTGACTTTAAAGAAAATCTTACGAATTTTAACATAAAGTTGCTAAGAACCAGGGTTTGATTTCTGGTGGAATGTGACAGAATGGTGTTCCGTTAAGGAATAATTATTAAATTATAATATAAATATTCAACTTTTTTGATTAAATTCATTATGATTGGGGTGCATTCTGGAACCTAAAATTGTATAAATCAAGAACTACTTTGAACTCTTCTGCTACCTATGGAGACTCCCATCATACGTATTTTGCCTCATGTAGGTCCCTCAGCTTCTTTTGACCTTCCTGGCTGTGATTTGCATTTTTGAACATATTTAATGACGATCTGTCTGCATGAACTTAACTGAGCGTATCACAGTGTCACAGCTCATTTATCACTTTTCTTCAAGGATTATTGCCCAACTTAATGAAGTTTCCACAAATGAGTGTTACAACAGGATTATGAACACTTATTTTCTTTGTATGCAAGCCTACAAGTACAGTTTTGATAGAGTATTCGGAATTATGTTGTTAAAACATTCAATTGAGTTCAACATCTGTGCATGCAGACATTTTCTTACAAGATCAGGAT
This sequence comes from Gryllus bimaculatus, assembly GCA_017312745.1. Lineage (NCBI taxonomy): Eukaryota > Metazoa > Arthropoda > Insecta > Orthoptera > Gryllidae > Gryllus > Gryllus bimaculatus. The sequence continues at coordinate 212,133 of BOPP01000146.1, forward strand.
TTGCAGTCTTTAAAAATAGATTTCAATAATGTAATACCAGCAGCAGGTAGAGAATTCTTGTAAAAATAAGATTTATCAGTTGCCTGAGGTTTGTTATATTTGCACCAAAAATTTTCCCCTGATGAACACAATCCATGACTAATCAGCTAGCCAATCCATAGCTAATCAGTTGAGAATGTTAAAAAAAAAAATTCAAGCCCAAAGATATCTCTTGATTGCCTCAAGATTTTCCTTATTTCTTCTAAAGGTCTTTCCATAATATACTTTTTAGTTTATTATTTCCCTTTTAGTAAACCTACCTTGTCCGTTCAAGAACTTACCACCTAATTTTTAACTCTGAAGCACTTACAGGTGTCTCAAGTGTTTACAAGCTACAGGAACAAGAGATAGAGAACACCAATCAGGAGTTGGAAACAAAAATCCTTAATCAGCAATAGATAATAAAAAAGCATATGTAAAATCTCAAATACATAGGCAACACAAAAGTGGACATGATACTAAAACGCATGTGGAAGGAAAATGCTATTTAGACCTGAGAATAATAAATTAAGTGAAATTATTTTCAGGACACTTGAAAAATACTTTAATCCATCAAATTGACATAAACTGGAAATTGAATTTTTCACCTTCAGATCAACCTCAGGGTGATCCCATTAAGTATAATGCATCTAAATGTTTGATCATTATGAAAACATAGGGATGAACTATAAATTTTTGTAGGAGACTTAATTATTATACATCAAGAAGAAATTGACTAATAGTATACTGTGTAGTAGTAAACTTTGATAGAAAATTTAAATTAAGAACAATTAAAATGGGTGAGAATTATTATTGTGTTATTGAAAATAATTGGGATATGAATGTAAAAACATTAACTCTGCTGCTTTTGAATGTATGATGAGAAACATTTACTGAGCAACAAATAAGTTGGCCACAAAATAATATTTATACATATGCCACCTAACACTAATCGAACAGAATTTCTAGAAGAGTTAAAGTGCATTATATGTAAAACTTGTGAATCCACAGCAATAATTACAAGAGGTATTAGTGTTAATCTAAAGAACACTGTTGACTCTGTTGTGAAAGATTACAAAATCATGCTACATTGTCATGGATCTGTCAATATGGAATTTCCAACAAGAGAAGAAACACTATAAAATATGATTGGTGCAAAGGTGTAGTAAATCATGAATATCATAAAAATTGGATTTACAGTACTTATACAAAAATATGATTCAAAACAGACCTTTGGCAATGATGTAAACATATTCATTGATAGTATTAAAAATAAATTTAATAATCTGTATCAAGAATACAAAGACATAGTTTCTAGAAGTAACTGTACTAGGGCTCAAAATGTTGGATAACACTATCATAATATGAAAGAGAAAGATAGATAAAAAGTGAAAATATTATCCAAATAATAAAAGATACAGAGTAAACTGCTCTATATTCAGAAATAAACTTAATAACAAAATTAGGAATACAAAAATAATTACTTATAGAAGAAATTTTATAATAATATGAACAATGGTAAAAGATTATGGACTAAAGTAAATAATATATTACATAGAAAAACTGATAGTGATATTGATGAGAATATTAAATCCATTTGGAGAGGAGAGTGTAAATGAAGTAGGAAATAACTTTACAAATAGCTTTTTTGAGAAAATTAATAATGTCGTAGAAGAAAATGATTATGATGAAGCAGAGATGATGCAGGGACCAACAGATATTATAGCTAATGTTTATTTACCTACAAGGCAAAATAAATGGGGAAAAAATCAAGAAAAAATAATGTAAATTAATCTGGTTATGATAAAATTTGAGCAAAAGATATTGTAAATAATGTAATTACCTTTAGCAAGCTACTAACAAATTTGCTAACTTATTGTAACAAAAGTGACAGAAAAAACTTCGAAATACTGAAGTTTTTAAATACGCAAGAAATAATAATGTAATTAGTAATAATTAACAGGAGTTAAAAAGTACAGGAACAGAAAAGCTTCTAATTCACGTGATAAGACTACATTAACAATCAATTGAAAATGAATGAGTAACTGCTAACCTTTCGATACAGTAAAGCATACGATATTATTAAAAGAAGTGAAGGCAATAGAAGTTTTTGGAAATTATTAGAAGCCAATTCCTCCCATCCATTTATCAAATTTAACATTTTTTAATTTATCTCACTTTAACTTTTTCAATTTTGCAGTTATTACATTTTCAAAATTGAAAGTCAAGTGTGGGCCCAAAGTGTATTATGTCACATTCTGAGACCACTGCAAATTTTTGAAAGTGGTCTGTGAACCTCCTGCCATATAAGGTTATACTTTAATAACATTCGCGAACATCCCTTCTGACTGGGTTGGTGGCGCGTAACCATTCTATTACCACGTGTTAGTGGTACGTTTATGTTGAGCGGCGATAAACGATGAGATGCGATAGAAGAGAGTTGTTGTTGCCAAAATCGCAGGCTGAGTGTGTTCATGTTGGAGCATCGGCGAAGCCAGCGCCGTCCCGAATTTTGCCAAGAGGTACATCTACAGGACATTGGCCAACTAACTGCATCCCTTCCATAACAACTTGTGTAAATCACCCGCAATACTTCTTAATTGGTTTAGGGACGTTTTGTTAAGATTTAAGTTGACTGCAGTAGGAGTCAACCTACTTCATTCCCCTAACGCAATGCCAGCCTACCGAAGTCCATGAGTGTCTTTTTTTTCCTGGATATTGGCATGCTGATAGAAGAGAGAGAGCACCTTACTCAATTCCCCCTGCAATCAGCGGCCAAACAGCTGTGTGGAGCCCACGAGAGAAGTCCGGTGCTAGCGGATACTTAATTTCGAAGTTTTTGTTCTGGCATGCGAATTCAATTGTGGTTTGCTTTGGAAATGTAATAGTTTTGTTTTGTATTTTACTGCATTTTTCATCGATGCGTCTGATTTGACGGCAAAGCCTTCAATGAATGTGCTAAGGAGAGGAATTGTAGAAAGTGAGATGAAGTAAAAATTTCACGAAGAGAAGAAAGAATTGCTGGTTTGGAATATGCCTGGTGTGGCGATGTTTATAGAGGTAAGCTTCCTTGTCACAACAATTATTAAGTTTGGTTTGCTTTGAACATGTCATAAGAATAATATAATCACCATATCATCAGTAGCTTAATTTTTTTAAAGATTATTTTAGGATAATGTGAATTTTGCAAAATATTTATTATAACAATAAAAATGGATTATACTAAATCTAACTTATGCAAATTTACATTTGAAAAAACTCATGTCCATTTCCTTTTCGTTTTTAGAGGAGAAGCTAGCCTCCTTGGATGAAAGAAAATTTGGAGCATGGACTGAAGTGTTTAAGAAAGATTATTGGAAGTTGGGTCCTTGGAAATGAGGAAAGGAAATCTGTTGAGATAGGCGTTGTGGATTAAATTAAAGAATATTTTCTTCCAAATTATATGAAAAATAAAAAAGTGCGACAAGTGTGAATTGTGCCAAAAATGTGACTATGTACAAAATATTTCAAATATGTGCAGTGCTCTATTATTCTGTCAATTTTATTTTTCAAAGTCCATTAGTCTGTCAAATTTCTTGTTAAACAGTTATCAGTTTGGTACAATTCCTCCAGTATTTAGAAAGGGGAAGTATATTTTTTTTATTCAAACAAATAATTAATTTTGAAGATTTTTGTTTCTCTTCAGTTGATATAAATATTGTATGTTATGCAAAATACATTCATGGAGTAAATAAAAGAAAATTTAAAAAGTGTACTTAAAATTATTACTATCTTTAAATAGAAAATAAGAAAGAATTCTTAGCACATTTAATATTGTCAGACATATTTTGGGTGTTTAATTTTATCAATCTTATTTGAAATCTCAGTATAATGTTTATTGTACTTGTAAAGAGCTTATATTGGGGTGATATGTTTGGTGTTTTAATTTAACTGAATATAAGTCTGAATACTACACATACAAACATCAAATGTTCAAAATCATTTCCAAAGATTATTTTTGATGTCCTCAGTTAATGTTGACTGAACAACATAAACACATTTATGAATTATTTAAAAAATGATTTTACATGGAAGACCTTTCTGAAATGATTGTGTTTTGTTTTTCAAACATTGTAAATTAATAATTTTGAGTTCTTAGTAGAAACTGACCTGAATTTCAAGAAAACAGTATCAGGGAAGTGATAAAGGTAATTTGGTAGCTAGTATATTTTCAAGATGTTTTTTAAAATATTAACAGTAATAAAAACTGGAAGCTAGGGTTCCTAGTAGGGTTGTGAACACTCAATATTTTTGCAAATAGTGGCATGGGACTATCTGATACAATCACTTGTTCAAGGAATGTGATTTATTTGTACTATTAAAAACCAATAATGTAAATAATTATCTTTCCAATAAAGTTTTCTAGTTAAAAAATCTGTTTAATGGCATTCATTTTTTCTTATATTGTTCTTTCAATTTATTCACTGGTAAAACATACACAATGTTTAATAACATTTAAAAATAATTCATTTTTACAATGTCTGATTATAATTGTGCTTCTTGGATCTGCACCGCACTTTGTGAAGGTGGCATGATAGGCAAGCATAGAGAATAAATCATCCAATCAATTGAGTGAATGTCTCACAATAACAGAATTCCTTTTCCAGTATTTATAAGGTGTTGTGGTTGCAAATTACAATTATTAACAGATGGAGTGGATGGTTGGCATACAAAATATGGGGGTACCTTCTGCATTTACATTTAAAAATGACTCGGAATAATACATTATACTTAAGATGAAGGATGTGCTCTGGTTTAAGTTATATTTAGTTTCCACAACATAACAGACAGACATACATCATTATTGTATTTTTGTGTTCATTGAAAAAGAATGTACATACCTCTAAAACTTACGTGGTTGTACTAATTTAGGCGGGCCCAAATTTTGTCTAAAACGAAATATTGCGGTGAGTTATGGTCCTTTCGTCGACATTTGACTCCTAAAAAAAGCAAATGATAAATTTCAGAATCATTTTATTGACACTTAACCTTGTTATGTAAGTCTTATTGTTGGTTGTTCTAATTGTATTAATTGTTACAATTGTATAAATTGTAATATTAACAACCATAAACGTAAGGGTAAGTTTATGTTTGGAGCTGCGATAAACGATGAAAGCAGCGCTTGCGACCAAGCACGAGAACGGTGCCATGTATAAATTGAGGTGGTTCATGTGGCAGCGCGCTGCTTCGGGATACGCGTTCGACAGCGATAAGAGCGGCGACAACCCTTTGGTAGGTTTTCGCTGCTAGTATCGCTGGTCGCGCTCTTCACAGCTGAACACACGTTCAGGTGTTTGTAAGTGTCGAATAAAGATTGCTGAGGAATTTAATCATTTGCGTTTTGTTAGGAGTCAATGTGGGACGAAGGCATAAATCACCGCAATATGTCGTTTAGACAATTGTGGCGCCTAAATTAGACAAATGTAAGTTTTAGAGGTTATGTTACATTCGTTTTTTCAATGAACAACAAAAATAGCAATTAATGAATGGTATGTTGTCATGTTTTATTGTGTGTGGGAACTAAATATTAACTTAAAAGCAGAGCACATCTCATTTGAAGTGGATAATGTATTATTCCGAGTCATTTTTGTATGTAAATTCTCAGAAGGTACCCCATTATTTTGGTATGCATAAACCATCCACTCCATCTGTTAATGAATTCATGTAATTTGCAACAAAACACTTATAACTTGAAGAATTTCTTGTAGCTTGTGAGACATTCACTCAGATGATTGGATGATTTATTCTTATGGGTTTGATATTCATGACTTCAAAAGTGGGTGCAAGTCGCAAGGAAAGCAGCAATTTATAACGAAATTGTTTGTAAAATGAATTTATTTTTTAAATGTGTCATTAAACAATTGTGGATGTTTTACCAGTGAATAAATTGAAGAACATTAGAAAAATGAGATGCCTAAAGATTTTTTAAACTAGAAACTTATTGAAGATAATTATTTACATTATTGTTTTAAAGTAAAATAAATACATTTCTTGAAAGTGATTGTTCAATAGTCCCATGCCACTATTTGCAAAATTGAGGTGTTACACCCTATAGAAACTCAGCCTTCCAGTTTATTATGTTTAAGATTTAAAAACATTTTAAAATATAATAGCTTACAAATACCTTTATCATTCCCTGATAATCTGTTTTCTTTGAAATTCAGGTGCAGTTTCTACTTAAAGACTCAAATTATTAATTTACACATGGTTTTTGAAAAACACAATCTTTCAGAAGTCTTCCTATGTAAATATTTTTTTTAAAATAATTTCATATAATGTGTGTTATGTTGTTTATCAACAATTAACTGAGGACTCTAAAAATTAAATCTTTTGAAATGATTTGAACATTTGATGGTTTTTTTTGTATGTGTAGTATTCAGACTTATATTCATGTTAATTAAAACAAAATCACCACAATATAGTCTTTCAAGTAATAGGAAAATATACTGAGAATTCAAATAGATTGATAAAATTAACACAAATTATTGTCTAGACAATATAAAATGGGGGGGGTGGGGGGGGGGTGTGAGAATTCTATTCTTTTTATTTTTAAAGATAGTAATTATTTAAGTAACTTTTTAAATTTTCTTTTTATTTCTCATGATGTATTTTGCATAACATACAATTATTTATATCACTGAAGAAACAAAATCTTCAAATTAATTATTTTGTTTAATAAATGATACTTCCCTTCTAAATACTGAGAATGTACAAACTGATAATGTGTTAACAGATGATTTGAACAGACTAATGGGACTTGAAAAATAGAAATTGACAGAATTAATAAGAGCACTGCACATATTGAAATATTTTGTACATAAGTCATTTTTTGGACAATTTCACACTTGTCTTATGTTTTTATTTTTCATATAATTGGAAAGAAAATATTCTAATTTTGGAGATCACATACGCCTATAGTACACAACAGATTTTCCTTTCCTCCTTTAGACACTCCATAATTATTTCTTAAAACACTCGTCACATGCTTGCCATTTTTTTCATCAAGAGGCTAGGCTTCTCCTGTAAAAACAAAGGAAATGGACATGAGTTTTTCATATGTAAATTTGGCATAAAGTTAGATTGTATAATCATTTTTGTATTGATATAATAAATATTTGCAAAATTCACATTATTAAAATATTTTAAAAAAATTAAGTAATGATGTTATGGTGATTATTTATTCTTATGACATGTAAAGCAAACCACCTTTAATAGATTGTTGTAGACAAGGAAGTTACCTCTATAAACATGCACAGCAGGATATAACGCAAATTCTTTCTCTGCTTCGTGGATATTTTTTAACTTTCTCACTTTTCTACATTCTGCTCCTTAGCACATTATTGAAGGGTTTCCCGTCAATCAAGACGCATGAGAAATGCAAGTAAAATACAAAACAACTATAATTCCAAGCAACCACATTGAATTCGCTTGCAGAACAAAACTTCGAATAAGTACGCGCTAGCACGACTTCTCGTGGGCTCCACACAGCTGTTTGCCGCATGTTGCAGGGGGAATTAGTAAGGGTGACTCTCTCTTCTTTACAGCATGCCATATCCAGCGAAAAAAAGACTATGGACTTTCGTAGGCTGCTTGCGTAGGGGAATGAAGTTAGGTTGACTCTACTGCAGTTTCAACTTAAATTTAACCAAAAGTCCTAAGCCAATTAAGGAAGTATGGCGGGTGATTTACACAAGGTTGGTATGTGAAGGGATGAGTTAGTTTGGCCGATGTCTGTAGATGTTCTGGCAAATTCGAGCGGCGCTTGCTTCGCGATGCTCCAACATGAACCCATCAGCGCTGGGGATTTTTGCAACAAAACTTCCTTCGCTCTCATGTTTATCGCCGCTCAACATAAACGTACTTAGCGTTTGGACACCGCGTCACGAGGCTCGACGCTCGAGGAGACACTAGATTAAAAACGGACAATAAAGAGTACGAGAATTACGAAAAACAAACGGCAATACTGATGATGATATTGTGAAAAAAACGTGTTTAATCTTACAAAATAAAGAGTTAACGTGCGTGCGGGGACCGGGCGCGGGGGGCGATCAGAGGACGGGGGCGGAGCGGCGAAGCAGCGTGAGGCGGCGCGGGGCGGCCCTCTGCGTGGCGCATATCCCTTCGTCCAGGCCACAGTCCCCGCTCCACCTCCGCCCCAGCAGCACCCTGCGCCCCCTGTCTCCATCAGGGCTTTCGTCAAGTTTCCCTTGCTCCATTCAGCAAACGCTGAGATGGCCTCTTATTTTTGCTTCTGGAAAAGCAGCTACATCAGTGCACGTTTGTGGAGCTCTTTTTTTGCTAGTCGTATACTCCCATTTAAACGTAGAGGCACTTGAAGGTCACGAGCTTGAACGAGAGGAGACGATGTCATCCAATCGGGAGCATCAACACCAACATTTAGTGTCAACGAAGCTCTCGTTCTTCATCCAGTCTGTGACCTGGAAGTGCTGCCGTATTTAAATCGGAGTATAGTAGTAGAACCGGGGGGAATTATTATTTTGTTAGCAATACTATAAAATAAAATCCATATTTCCATCATACATGGATGTAAAATGATTTACTCGGAGGCGAACATTTATGGTTTTGGTATGTTGTTACTCTAACTTAGTACCAGCAGAAGATTATCTGAATTTTATTCTTAAATAGTGTGGATAAGATTTTTAAATTAGTTAGATTTGTTTAAATCCCCCAGACAGTCAGGATAATAACCCTTATATTTTTCTACACTATCGGATGGAAAAATCTTTGAGCTTAATAATCTAGAATGTCGAAAATAAAAGAATTGCTGCACCATGAATTCGCCCTTGCTGGAAATGAATTGAGCTGTTACTGTAGTCACCGTCTACAGGGCTGATACAGAACGTCACAATATACTGATTCATTCTTAGCGAATGCAGGGGCGAGAGGATCGAATGAAAAAATTAGGACGAAATACGAATGCAACAAATTCAGGAGAACCGTTCAGGAAAAAATTGAAATATTAGACGAAAACAAGATTATATAAATAAGAACGCAGGGGAAAGAAGAATCATATTGACTAATCATTTCATTTTCTACTTGGATCACTGACCGCTATTTCCGCTCGTTATAAGGCCACACACCTTTTTGCTTCTTATTGCCTGATATCTCGAGCGTGCTCACCGTGAGATATATTTTTACTCCATTTTGTACCATACGAAAAATAGGCTTTTAAATAAAGAAAATCTCCCACATACTAATGCAAAGAACGAAATTACTACATCCGCAGTAGCATCACTCTTGAAAAGAATCTCAAATTTCAAAATATTTATTAACCGACTTATGTGACCAAACTTTTTCTATTTCTGCAGAGCTTGTTCTATTACAAGAAATTGAATAAACTATTAAACAGCTAAATAAACGCAAATTATGAATCTATAAATATGTTTCCTTCTGTGTAGGTAATAATTTATTTTCGGTTTGGAATATTGCTGAAAGCTCATTCTGAGAAGGCCACGTCATGTAGGAAGGTCACGCCTCTCACGTCATGTAGAAAGCTGCCTTGTTTGTTTTTCACTCAGGTTCATATGAATCGTATAAATATTTTTATCCGCCTCAAGAACTGGAAGTTTCTCTAAAACATTCACTAATATCTATATTATTCTGAGTGGCGCAAACGGCCTTCAGAATGAACCCCCCATCCCAATGCTCGCCTTGGTTACCGAACTGCGCTCCTCTCTATCTGGCGATCTATTTTCGCTTCAAAGAAATGTTAAAATGCCATACGTAACTACATGCTGTTATCGCAAAAGACATGCAACCCTAAATATTTCTGTGGTAGTAACGAAGAAGTAACATTGCCAAATGAGTTTCGACAGGCTTTTCCCTTCCAGTGCCGCGTGTCCGCTGCCCACCTGAGGAAGCGCCGCTCGTTGTTGGGCCGCATCTGCAGGCTGATGGTGTTCTGGTCCAGCAGCCGAAACGACAGGAACTCGTTCAACCGCAGCACGATCGTCTGGGCGGGCGAAAAAAGGCGTGTCGTGCCCACGTCCGTACATGGATGACAAAAGACATGCACAGCCCGAAAGAAGAGGAGGGAACTACTCCACTTCTGCGCCCCCTTATCAATTTTTTTTATTTACTTATCGGGCGTCCAGAGCACAAAGCGTTTAAGTGAATTTTTGGCAAATTTTGAATTAGGATTAGAGTGTAAAGTAAAAACTCCATTTTATTTCTTGAACAAATGGTATCACAATAGATCAAACAGTTACTGCGTTCTAGCGGCGGAAAAAATATTTCGATAGCATTTTCTATAGCATCTCAACTTTGAACTCCATTTTCTAAATACTACGTGTAGGGGATCTGTGACGCCGGTGAATAAGCTGATAAGTCATGAAAGCTTATATTTTACACGAGAGTTAAAAAACAACTTTCAGCTGATGCTGTAAATCAGGGATTAACTATTTGAATCAAAACCTACACACAAATAGTTTCGTTTGAATATGACCTTTGTTTGAATACCATTAATTCATGATTTACTTCAAAGATGTTTTTTGCTGTCTTAAAACGTTTTCATGACTTATCAGCTTATTCACAGGGATCAAAGGTGCCTGCAAAATGTTATCCCTTTTGCTCTAAGCCCCTTTTATGACAGTTTACATGTACAACAATTTAAATATTTTTGGATGTTTGTAGGAGACTTCCATTTGGCCGCATTTCGCCAGAAAATTTTGGCTCATTTTCGGCATGTTAAGCGGCATTTTCTGCAAGTTTCGACCGATTTTGAAGATTTTGACAAACTTTTAGAAGTTTATATGGGGTGTTCGAATGTAAATTGGCCAATTTTCAGAGAATTCGAAAGATTCTTCACCTTTTGCCTCGAATTCGTCGGTTACACTGTCGAATCACAATAGCAAATTTCCAATATTTTTCATGGATTTTGGGCAATTTCGGATTTTTTCATGTATTTATTCTACATTTGTAAGTAACATAATTAATATTAATAAATTTGATATAATGAAAAGTCAAAACGTTATTAACGTAGCAAGTACGTTGTTTTTTAGATAACTGAAATCAACTCTAAACGGGCAAATTTCACGAGTCTAAATTTAAAGTGCCACCCTATCAAATGTGAAATTCAAGTAATAGAAAATATACAGTACAATAAAAATGGGCGATTATTTTGTAAACGAAAAACATTGTTTTAACAACTGTTAATTTGTAGAACTGTGTAAAATCTATGTAAAAGTTAGCCAAATTTTACATTTATAGGCAATAAGGGAAACATAGATGGAGTAATACGATACGGATAGACTAATATGTCCATGGTCCATGGTCCACTGGAAAATTTTAAAATGTACCCCTTGTTATATACGATATTTTTATCAGGTATTTGACATATTTAGGGAATATAAAAGTGATTAGGCTTCTTTCAAAATGTTCAGGGCAGCTACGACCCCTGTGTGCACGCCCATGAGAAGTCATTTCAGGTGGCAAGAACCGCAGTAGCATGTTTCAGTTTTTTTATTTTCCAATTTCTTCGCAGCCACCGGAACCTCCACCTCCATTTTATATCATGCACAAAACTCATGGAATTAATGATCATAATAGTTCTCCGATTTAAACACAGTGGTAATTCAAGATCACGAGCTCGACTGAGAGGGGGACACTGTCATCCAGCTTCGTTGCGATTAAAATTTTGGGGATTGGAACTCCCTATTGGATGACAATGTCACCCTCTTCTTCCCCCTCCTTGAACCTTGAAGTGCCACCTTGTTTAAATCGGAGTATACTCTCCCTCCCAGTGCCGACCTGGATGGCACAGCGCCTGAGTACGAAGTATCGTGGGTTCAAGTACCACCGTGGGCAAGGTTGTTAATGTATGTGTGTTGTCGCGGAAGGCTTTGCGAGTCGGCTGACCACAGACCAAAGAGCCCGCACGCGTGTCTAGTGTAGGGGTTAATACGTGACTCAATAAGGGAACCCGCCGCGGATAGCCCAATCCCCTGAAGCCGGAAAAAAAGCCCCCAGGAAAAAAGAAAAAAAAAATTCTCCCCCTCCCCGCCGGCGCAGCGCGCGTGCGCCGACCTTGGGCGGGGCGCAAGGCTCCGCGAGCAGGCGGCGCAGCTCGGCGCGGTGGTCGCGCGCGCGCTCGGCGGCGCGGTCGCGCGGCACTTCTTCGGGCGGCGGCCGGAACACCTCGGCCTCTGGCGTGAGGCGCAGCAGCGCCGCCGGCACGGCCAGCGGGTTGGCCGCCCCCGCCGCCGCCTCCGCCTCCGCCAGCGCCGCCGCCAGCGCCGACGACGCCGCCGCCGCCGACGCGGTCGCGGACGCGCGCGACGCCGGGCTCGTCGTCGCCGTGCCCGTGCCGGTGCCCGCGCTCGTGGCCATTCCCTTCAAGGGTCAGGGACGCTGGTGGTTGGTTTTACTTCCACGCTCTTACGAAGATGGCACTTCGTAAGAAAAGAAGGTTAGATTACCGGGTGCCGAAAAAAAAACGGCGAATTTTCCGCAGAAAACCTCTTATTGGCGGACCCTGTTAAAGAAAAAATGGATATATCCTGTTGCTAAATATGCAAAAAATCTTCTAACACGAAGTTTATGTAGATATCTTTGTCTAGATAATCTATGATTTGTGAGTCATTGACACCGAGAAATCGACTGACAGCAAATCGTCTGCCCATCTGTCTGTCCATTTGTCTGTGAACAACGCTAGCGGCTAAACCGTTCATCCAATTTTCTCCAAAATTGGTATTTGTCAATCAATCTAGCTCATGTCGTGACTCCTTGAATTTGAAATTGATATTTTAACTTTGGGGGTACTTTATATAAAGCCCCTTGGACATTCTCAAAGTTAAAAAAAGGGCACCACACTTTATGATTAATTTTTGTTGTTGGTGTGAAAGATATTTAAGAGAATGGTGCAGATCTTATTTTCGTGCGAATCACTGATTTTTCGAAAATTGAATAAACCAAGCGACCCCCATCCTGGCGCACTGCAGCCGTGACGAGAAGCGCGATAGGATGGTCGAAACTTCGGCATCAATCCCATCAACCGCGTCATCCGCATATCCGAGAGCCTTCACATGACACTGGCCGCTGAAGCCTACGATTGCATTGAACGTCACTGTAGTTACGTCACTATGGTGTGATTCAAGCTCCCGATGGGAAAAAGCGTAGGCTTCCGCGGCCGGAGTCAGTATTTACTTGGCTGTCCGGGTGACGCTGCGTCCATGGCGAAGGTGCCGACGTATCGGGCGCCATTCTGCGACCTTCCTCAGGGCGTAATGCAGAGCGTGGAGTCCGTGAGGAAGGTCGCAGAATGGCGATCGATACGTAGGCACCTTCGCCATGGACGCGGCGTCACCCGGACAGCCAAGTAAATCCCGATGGGAAGTCAGCGACTCAGCTGACTAAGTGCCAACAGACTTGATGTTTGAATCGAAGTGTAGAGCGGTTCCACGCTGCCCGAAGAGCCATCACCTTGGGCTTGGAGCGACGCCGCGCGCGAGTGTCTGCCTGGTCGATATCGGCGGCGTCGCCGGCGGCGGCCGTCTCGTTGGAGGTGCGTGACACGGCGCGCGCCTCGCCGATGGTGACGGCGTTGGCGGCGGCGGAGGAGGCGGCGGCGTGGGCGGCGGCCGCGCCCGCGGCCCGGCGCGCTCGAGCGGCCAGCACCTCGCGCACGTGGCGCAGCTGCCGCCACTCCGCCTGCGCCGCACACGTTTTTCGATTGGTTGATTGATGATTCCGGGCGCGTCGACGGCTGACAATTTTCCCTCAAGTGTAGTGCATGTGTAGTAGGAGATGACGGCGATCTTCGTCGGCTGGCTGGCGAGATCCCGCGCCGACGTACGTCGACATGCATTTTCCACTACCAGATACTTTCCAACAGCAGGGCACTGCCCCAGCCGCGACAAGCTCTAAGCTTCCGACTAGTCTCTCGACACGTGTGATGGCGTAGTGCAAGTGAGAAAGTTGGGAGTGAGCGTAGGACGAGGAAGAGGAAGGAAAGATCTCGCGGTTTGTGACTCGTTTGTTAGGGTACTGCATTCGTCTGATGACGATCGTAGAAACTACCGATCAGAGCAGCCGGCCACTAGAATTGTCCTGGAGACAGCGACTGAATTCGACCTCGACAGCACACGTGGCCGTCACGCGTAAGACAAGTGAAACATCAAAAATATGATTCTTCGTAGATCTATTCTTTTTTAAAAATAAATGTAGACGCAACGCGTCTCCTAACTCCGTAAGGAGCGTTGAGCGCATTGCAGTAATCCTCCGTTATTAAGCACCCTTTAGGTGCCGCTGTGTGGGGTAGTCTCGTCAATCACAGTCAAGTCAGGGAATCGCCGACAGATAGCGTCTTCGCACTCGCGTCTCGCACGCGCACTGCGTCCGCTTTCCATCGGCCAGAATTGGGAAGGTAAAAGGATAGGAGTAATATTGAGGACGCTTCATAGGGGTTGGACTGGCCCCTGAGAAGTAGGCAAAATCGTTTTGTCGTGACAAATTTCCCATGTTCTGCGGGAATTAAATCCGGAACCTCAGTGGTGAAAGACAACTACGCCACCGAGCCACGAGAGCACCTTCCTCTATCTTTGAAGGGTAAAGGGCCGGAGAGTCTATTTCCAAAGTGTATCCCCATTAAACAAATTTTTTCAGGCAGGGAAATCATTCACCTGAAACGTGGTCCAAGACAGCATTCAACGGTTTTCAAATATTGTCTGAGAGAGGAGAAATTTCTGAACACAATATTTAGCAGTACGATGGAGTAGCGTCTAAAGAATATATTGACCCGCATATCTAGAAAACAAACGGAAATGGAGCTTAGTAACTTTGAAAATAGCCACTTCAATTTTCTGCGCGACTCCTTTCGCGAAACTTTCTTGAGCGCACATTTACGTGCGTGTGCGTTGGTACTGAATCAACAACGATAATACACTCCATCAATAAACTGTATGTAAACTTAACATTTTTGAGTATTTTTTTCTCAAAAAACCTGTCTTGATAACGAATTGCGACAAATCCTATTTGCTGTTGTCAAGCAGCATTCTGCACTAATTTTAAGGAGAACCAGATGAGAAGGAATGAAGGAACGTTCCTGAATTTATGGCCTCTGTGGTTCTACAGCAGTACATTAGTCGCCATTTGTGCCCTCTGGGGCTATAATTAGATGCTTTCATCATCTTATTTTAGAGGAGAATACAAACTTAACAGATTCGTTTATTACCCATCTTCAGCTCCACTCGGTCCATGAGGCGAAATGCCCAAACTGTATTCAGATTTGTGGAATCGTCTCCAACGGCGAGTAGATTTCCGTGTTTTTTCCGATCAACACCAGGTGAATGCCGGAGCAATATCATACAGGCCCTCCTGGTCCTGGCCTCACCCCTTGCTACCACATACTTACACATACCTGCACTACATTTCCACACATGCCGGGAGAAGCTTGTCTCTGCTGAGACACAAGGCTGGGTAAACTCCGCAAGTCGACGGGGAGAATGCCTCCGATGCCGCCATTCAGCGGGGGAAGATCATTGCCACCTCCCACGATGAAAACATGTATTACACTTACGGGACTAATTATCTTATCTGTTGTCGCGACCGGAATCATTAACAGCACGGTCCGAGCGAGTGACTGACCTGCGAGCGACGGTGAGGGAGGGCGCTCGTGCTACCTGCTCCATTAATATATAGAGAATCACCATCTGTTTGGAGCCAATATGAGGTGTTGTCCTGTGAGCGGTGGCGCAGTAGGGAGCCTGTGTTACCTGCTTCATTGATCTACACAGAACTAAGATCTGTTTCCAACCGGCACGGCCAGTGCGAATGGCAGCCCAGGGTGCAGCGGCGCGGGAGGGAGCCCGTGCTACCTGCTCCATTGATCTACCCACGACCATGATCTGTTTCCAACCGGGATGGCCTGCGGGAGCGGTTGACCTGCGAGCGCCGGCGCGGGAGGGTGCAGGGCTGGCGCGGCGCCGGCGGCGCGGGCGGCGCGTGGCGGTCGGCTCGGACAGGAGGTGCGGGCGTCACCGCCGCGGCCAGCGCCCCCTCCCGCAGGGCGTCCAGCGCGTGCGCCACGGGCCAGCGCCAGCGCGCGGGCCGACCGCTCGGCGACCGCGCCAGCGCGCCGCCCTCCTGCGTGTAGTGCAGCCTGCGCCCCACCACACGAACACCACAAGAACCCCTATACCACTTTAAACAATTAACAGCCTCGTGTAAAATTTAATAAAATATAATTATGTTTTAATCCTTATAATTTATTAATAATATACAGTTTTCAGCTATATATGAGTAAAAGTTACAACTACAGATGGCACATGGTTGGGGACCGTGGACGGACCAAAGGAATTAACGTTCCACGCCATTGTTGGGACAATGTGAATCCTAGCTTTTATACGTGTAAGACTGATAATTATGACAATAAATCGTCACGCGAGCTTTAGAAACCAGAATCACAAAATCAAAGCATTTAAAATCTTTTGAAAATACGCGACCGTCGAACGTTTCAGATTATTAGATTCTGAAGAGCATTTTAATATTTCAAAGAGTGACGTTTATGGGTACGAAAAGTGGCTTACCCATGTTCCCGAAATTACGTAGGATTAAGTACTATTGTACCAATTGCTCGCGCTCGTTTTTCTTTCTCTGAGTCTGAACTAATTTTTCCTTGCAGAGTTCTCACCTTTGTGTAGTTGGCTACCATTAAAATGCGAGCAATTTTCCGTACTCGGCGAGTGCGCAGATATGTCAGGCGAACTTTATTAGCAGATGCGTCACCGTACTCCGGGAGCACTCATTCGAGCGTCTCATTCATCACGAAGCAAAGACGTTCTGAGAAGTTTATAAAAGGGATTGTAAGTTCCCTGGGCGCGGGCGCAGCGCACCTGATGCTGCCGTCCTCGTTGAGGACGAGCCCGTTGCCCTCGGCGTCGAAGACCGCGAGCTGGCGCTGATTGCGCATGCGGCCCCGGTCATCCACGCCGCCCCGCGACAGCGCCTGCAGCACTCCACCTGCGCAGCGCTCCACGCTCACTCCCACTCCCGCTAGTTCAACCGCTCGTCTCCTCGCGCACACACTCTCTCACTCACTCACCCACCCACTTTCTCAGCCATCAACTCCCCCCCCACTCGCTCATTCACCCGCGTATCCATACGTGAACCCCATTAGCGCTCCCACACACGCGCACCCAAACATGCACACATTTGCTCACACATTCGCACACTCACACTCGCACCCATTCGCACTCACATGCGCACACTCGCACCCATTAGCACTCACATGCGCACACTCACACTCGCACCCATTAGCACTCACATGCGCACTCAACCTCACATTTAAATACTTATCCACTCGCGAATTAGCCTCCAGGTTGCTAATTGCATACGGTTCCCCACCCTTCATCTGATCATATTCCAGCACAGCCACCTGCATGCACTTACATATCGCCACAGAACATCACCTGCGCTTCACTCATTCTTCACCGCTCACACTAATAATCGAATATCTTCTCCTCACTCACTACTGAATTGCAATTCTCCTCTCACCCACTCGTAATTTACCGTATTCATCGTTCGCACTACAGGAGGCGCAACGGCACTCCCAGTATGGGCGAACTGAATGCCTAGTGAATCGGTTGTCATTATCTGTCCCTTTGTTGTTTATCTTAGACCGGCGGTGTTGGCCGAATTGCTTATCTAAGTTTTGTGAAGTCACGGATGTTTACAAACTCGAGTCACCACGGACTCCAGGACAGGGGACAGTCTTTCCAGACGTGGTTACTAACGCCGCCGAGTCCCTAGCCGAAGGGATAAAAGGCATCGACTGACTGCGACGTGACAAGACAAGAACTTAATGCAGGATTACGCTAGAGATTAATATGCTCAATGCTCAAGTTGCGAAAATGTCGCAACAATAAAGAAGAAGAAGAAGAAGAAGAAGAAGAAGAAGAAGAAGAAGAAGAAGAAGGCAGCGTTTTGGCTGAGGAGCGGGCGACGCACCGCGGTCGGTGGGCGTGAGCACGACGGCGCGCCGCCCGTCGGGGTAGAACACGTCCATGGCGCCGTCGTCGTAGAAGAGCGCGAAGGGCTGGCCGTCGTCGTAGAAGCGGTCCAGCACTCCGCCCGCGCCCATGCGCATCTGCGCCGCCGGGTTCACCCTGCCCCGCCCACCAGTCACCAAGCGGGCAGCCAAGGCAAAAACACGTACGAAAACATGTTACTTCTTAAACCGTTCATATTTTCCAAAATTCATCAAATCATAGATCGATTTAAAAGAGATCGTGGACCGAATTTAAAATGGAAATTTTTGTTTTTGAACGAAATTTCCATGGCGCCTCAACATTTTCAAAACTTTCTCAAATATGACTCCAAATTTTGTTACATATTTAATCCCCTGCTAACGTTCTAGAGACACCTCCCCTCTGAAAGTTCCAATGGAACTCTCCTTCTCCTTCTTCCTAAGTTAAAAAAGGCTATCACACAAAATAGGTGGGAATTATATAAATATTTAAACAACTTCTAAATTTAATCACATATTCAATCATTGTAACATACGTTTCTAGTTTTAAATTAATATTTCACGATGTCCTAGAATAAATGTAACGAACTTCGAGAGCATGTGACGCGGTCAAGTATGATCAGGTTTTACTGACGAACGTATGGTGATGCGTCTCATTTCAGGAACACAAGTACCACATGGCGACACGCAGCGGGCGAATGGGCGATCCCTCTGGTCAATCACCTCCCGCTGCCGTAGCTCTCATAAACGGGGGCTGCGGCATCCGCACTCTTTAGTTTAACCTCTTCCGTCGTCGTAGCTAGACGATGACACCCAATCGACACGCCACACCGTGTCTGTCGCCAAGGTTCACGCGTCCTCGGACGTGTAAGTTCAATAAAGTGTCAACGTGTACGTTTGGCAGCGGTCACGGCGCAACGGTTAGTGTGTCTGACTGTTATACCCAAGTTGGTGAGTTAAAACCCGATCGAAGCCGTGGATTTTGAAGGGCGAAAAAAAAAGTTCGTACACCTTCGTTCGGAACTAAATCCGTCTGTTCCATGTTAGTAGATTTACTTGCGTGTTAAAGATCCTCAAGCCTAAATGACGCCTCTGAGCTAAATTCAAATCGCCTGTTTCGTCGCCCAAAAAATACCCCCTTTCTTCGCTAGTGGGTGAAAGGAGCGTATTGAAATTTGCGTGCTCAGATGGAAGAGCGGGTCTGATGGCTCGAGTCTCGCCACGTAAAATAAGGAATCAATTCAATAAATAGGGCGAGTCAAAGTACTGTCTCTGAATTGAACCTTTTGTCTCCTGCCACGAGTTGGTATAGGATTTCCTCTCTCCCAACATCTCGCGACAATGTCACTTTTGTATCTGATTGGTAAGCTCAAAAGTTCTGTGGCATCGTTAACACGAGGGCCAGAACCGTTAGGTTGGTGAAAGTACGCTGCGGGGGAGGAAGGGG
>BOPP01000146.1:233026-248425 GCA_017312745.1 Gryllus bimaculatus
CAGATGGTTAGGTGGGTGGGCTGATGGTCTTTGTTGGTTGGTTCGTGATTGGTTTGATGTGGGAGGGTGCGGGCTGTCTCACCAGATGTATGGCGGGTCGCGCGCCTGCGCCTTGTAGGTGATGACGTGCGGGTCGAGGGCGTCGCGCGGCAGCTGCGTCCAGCCCAGCGCCACGTACAGGTCGTCCGACAGCCGGTACGGCACCGACACCGGCACTGCGCACACACACGACCTCCGCTCTACCCCTACACTGCACTACGCTCTCGTCAAAACCCAACTAACGGCGTACGCTTATACATGCAAATCCAGAGTGAACTTAGAAAAGGGTATTTTTAAATTTAAATACTATAGAATGGACATTGAAATTTAATATTAGAAAAATATAACTTTTTAAATCTATTTGTGTTTTGGTGTAAATATAGTGTAATTTCACTTAATAACGTACTAAAATGTTTTTACATATCCTAGTTATTCTGAAATTGGTATTAGCATTGTATCATACAAATACGTGAAAACCTTTTCTTTCGAGAGTTTTATTTTGAAAATGAGATATAAATAAATCGCAATACATTACCATTTCTTAAGTAACGGGCTAATAATACCATTACGTTTTTGCAGTAATATGACTTTCGTGGATATTTTAGTTAATGCAGTATTGATTTCTTTTATCAATCGTATTGTTTATAATGAACCTTGAAGAAGAAATTCTTAAAATGACTAAACGTCAGCAAGTAAGAATTTCTCTTTCACCTACGGGCCACAGAAAGTTTGGAAAATAAAAGAAGTGATAGAAAGAGCACATACTCGTATAAGAACTCCCTTCTCCTACGTTTTCCCATACAGCATTGCTACCTACGTGTATTATCTGGATCTATTGTATTTTGCAGGTGGAAATCGGCGCATCGCAGTAGAACTACTCACGGAACTCCTCTTCTGTGACGCGGCCCCCGCCGCGCCCCGGCCTGCACCACCAGCCACGTCAGAGCCAAGTCTGCGCACTAGCCAATGCTGCCAACTGCCAAACTGCTACGCATTGTACCACACGTTCTTTAGAGAAACAGAGCATGCATCAAAACTCGAAGTATTCGTACAACGTATGTGGGTTGATGCATTTTGTTGCACTTAACACTTCAAGTAATCAGTTCACTTTTCGACTATTGTGGCATTGAGTACATGGAGTTCCGGATTGAATAGTAATAACATCTTTGGATTAATTGAGTTTTAGTGATTCCGGGTGCGTCGATTACGGAAGTCATTAGTCCCGTAAGTGTAGTTCATGCTTTGCTTGGGACGTAGCAGTGATATTCCTCCGCTGTGTGGCTAGATCCGGTGTAGAGGTTTTCCCCAATCAGGTATATCTCAACAGCACCCCAGCCGAGACAAGCTCTAAGGTCTCGACCGGTCTCCCGGCATGTTAGTGCTCGTGTGTGTAAGAGGTGATGATAAGACAAAGAAGAGGTAGGAAAGATAGCACGCGGTCCTTGGCCCGTTTGTGAGGGTACTGCTCCGGCATTCGCCTGGTGTTGATCGGAGAAACCACGGAAAACTACCGATGGAGGATTCTTCTCCAGACAACGACATAGCTGACAAGCTAGTGTCGAAAATCCTGCCATCGTCAGGACTCGAACTTAGGATCTCTCGATTGAAGGGACTGCAGTGACATCAGTTAATACCCTGAGCCATCTCTCCCGGGACATCTTTGGACCACAGACTGACATTTATACTTCTATTTCAATTTAACATTACCAACACAATACCAATATACAGGTGTCCCATTTAAATTGACAACTTGAAATAACTAAAAAAATACGCGATGTAAAAAGAATTGAGCCGAGACCAAATCTTAACAGTTTTGAAGGGGGATCATTCTATCCTAAAATCAGCACCCCCCTGCCCCCAGCGGGTGGGGCGGTGGGCAACATTGAAATCTGAAATAGGAACACCCTTTTGTTATTTCAGATTCGGATTCTACGGACAAAGATACATAAGTTTTGTCTGAAACTTTTTTCTGATTTGTGATAGGTGGCGCTGTAGTCGCAAACATTAGATTTCCGACTGTAATTTGAGCGCTTTTGTGCGTGGTCGATTATTTCTGAGTGATTAATAAAAATCAGTATTTTCTACGGAAGTCAATAAACTACTTTTAGCGTAACCCAGGAACAACGACGTGGACGTAGTAGTTTTCTGTTCCCTTCGGGGTGCTTGTTTTCAGTGAGTCCCCTTGCCTCTCACTATTGGGGTGCTTGTTTTCAGCGAGTCCCCTTTTCTCATGCATGAACAAGTTGACTGTTGGCAACATATCGGTAAAAATACTTCATACTTCAAGTTTATTTATAAAATTTCGAATTAAAAAGTGACAATTTATTTTAAAAAACATAAAAAGTTCGTATTTTTAAAATTGTCAAACTACTGCAAAGCATAACGTTTCGGAGACACTTCTCCCCATCTTCAGGTTCCTTGTTTAATATACATTACATTATAATTGCCGTTTCCACTTATAATGTCCCATGACCCCCACTGTCCTATGACATGCGTCGACAAAGTTTACAGGTCGGCAGCATGGCCAGAAATGTCCATGTTACTTTTTAATTTGACATTTTATAAATAACATTTTTAGTCAGGTATTGGGTATTGACTACGTATGGTTTCTCTGCCATTCGATTAAACCATTAGCTATTAAATATTTTAGCTTTAATGACAAGTAAATTATTAACTGGAGGTTTAGCATAAATATCAGAATGCACTTTTATACACAACATTAGATTATCTTACTACCTTTATTACAAATAAAAAATTATTATTAAAAAGTCCGAACTTGTGTAGTTCCTCAAAGCAATTCATTAAATAATTTCAGTTTATTTTATTATTTTTACGCATCTATTCGTTACTACAATTTATTTTTGAATTATTTCCTGATATCTGAAATGATTGTTCATGTTTTCAGCGTGAAGATAGTGCTCCCGTGCAGAATATTTCTTGGAAATTTGTATCTGATGTAAATATACTGTTAGAATAATAGTGAGGTAGTGAATGAAGAAGGGCTGCGTTTGGCGGTCTTATTCGAAAGTGAAGGATTTGAAACTTCCCGTAAACTGTGTTCATGTAAACCACAAATATTACAACGACTTGTGGTAAACAGACCCTTGCTATCGCGTCTCAAACTCATCACTCTATTTATGAACCAATAACGGACAATCTCATACTATCACTCCTTCCTGCGGATACTGAAAAACTAATGGTGCAAGATGGTGAAAACTACGTTAACTGCTTTTAAAAAATAAAGGTCGTTAAAACAAGTCTTACGTCCCACTTTAACGATAACTTCCAAAGAGTTCTTCAATCGGTTTCTGAATTTGTCTTTGCGGTACCATAACTTTTTGTATTTTTGTATTTTTGATAAAATATCGGTTCTAGTTCTCCCTCCCCTAGCCAATATGTCAACATTTTATAACAACACTAACTCACAAGACCACAATATTGAAACACTGTCATTTGTTTTGTCAAAGATTTGTGACGTCCGCTGCGCATCACCCGAGTGATAATGAAGAGCCGTGCAGTATATAATTTTATTTTGATAGTTAACGCAAAAAAGACATTTCGATAGTGCAATGCCAACATGTATAGAGATGAATTGTTTGTAAGTTTGAAAGTGTATGAGGCGAAATAAAGAATTCATGAAAAATAGGGGAGAAAGAGGCTGAGAAAGTATAAAGCAAATAAGTTTTCCGACATACGTGATTTGTAAAATTAAAATGATGTAAAAACACAATGAAACTCCGAAAGGGGTATTGTTTATAACAAACTGAACGGAATCAATTATATATAGATACATTTAGAAAAACATCTAATTAATACTAAAACTCGCCAAAATAATACCATACATGACAGTATTTACCATGTATTACATTTCATAGAATAAAAGAAGAATATCTTGAATTTTCATAATTAAAAATTTGTTTTAATATATAATTTTATGAAGTAAAAATCAACTTCTGACATAATCTGCAAACGTTTCTGAGAAAGGAGATTTCTCTGAGGATCGGTAAGCGTTCTCTCGAAACGGAAAAAGGTTTCATGCAGTTCTTCGATAACAAAGATGGAACATCTTGACATATCGAAATATTTTGTACACACACACACACACACACACACACACACACACACACACACTCATTTGCACGTCATGTTTATTGAATATTGACAAAAATATAAAATGTAATTTTTAATTTAAAGGTTCTTCGAATTATTGTGCATTTAGTTTCACGATTTTCAAGTAACGGAAGAGTGAATATTCGCTGCTCGGAATTTTAAAAAGCTCTTCTAGAATAATTACCTTCGACGTAATAAAGGTAAAAATAATTAGTTTTGCTGTAAAATGTTTACGAGAAATTTATGATTATTTATATCAGATGAAGGAAAAATATGAGTAACATGAGGAGTTATTGATTTAAAACACACTGTTACCGAATTATGTTCATGAAATTTGAACTATTTATAGAACGTAAGGTGCTTTGAACAGAGAATATGTAGTATAATAGAGAAAATAAATACTAAAATACTTGTTTGATTTATTTCTCGTATTTACCCTGGAGATCATAATGCACCACACGTGAATAAATGTGCGATAATTTTTGACTCGCTAATTAAGGGTTAACGGCAAAGAAGACAGGGAAGTTGGAGGTGCTGAGAAGCTAGAAGGAGATGACTTACCTTCCGCGGTCGGCCTTCGAGGTACCTTGGGAATCATGGCCTCCTTTTCCCTTGCGGCCGTCTGACAGGGCAGAAGGTACATTTTACGTCTTAGGGGCAGTGATATAATTTACCAATTCTAAGTCTCTAGACTAGTTATGCCGAGGTGGCTCCAGTAAATCTTCTGGCACCTTCTGGTGGCGGAAATTAAATCCCGGTTCCTCACAGTTGACCACTTTGCCCCATGAGACAAATAGCACAAGCGGCTCTGGAACTTCCACGTGAGATACAATTAGGTGAGGATAAACTGCAGTATGTTTGTCGTTGTTTTATTATTTTAACAATTTAACTTATATTTGTTACACTTATCCTCTTTTTTCTAGAATTGAAATTGTCAATCATCTTTGGCCAACAGGCTTAGACAGTGCCATTGCTATAGAAAATCAAGCATATTGACACTAGTTACGCGTATAAGTTTGCAAGATACCACGATAGCGCAAGTTATGCTACTACCACCAGTAGGCGACCTTGACATCACTCTTCTAGACATTGCTAATTGAAATGTCGCATATCAATAGAGAATGATCAACGACCAACCCCAGGTAATTTTTTCCTTTTAGCTTTTATAAGTAAGGGTTACTATTTCATTATTTGGAGCATTTATTATTATAAATTTTCTTAACAGTTAATGACAGTTCCTTTTTCAATGCTTATAAAATATTTACAATAATTAAATAAATATCATTTGTGTGTTTCTGATGTAAAATAAATAAAATAAAAATCGAAACCGTCGCCATGTGTCATGCGCCTTCGTGAAAAATACAATGTTCTTTTATAAGCAGGTCTGCCGAATAATATGTTCCAATCTGATTTTAGTGTCCGTCGATGTAGATAATAGTTGTACAATCGTATCAATATAGTGCATATTGAACTAATTCTTCAGAAAACGACGTGACCACAAATATAATGTTCAAAAT
This sequence comes from Gryllus bimaculatus, assembly GCA_017312745.1. NCBI lineage: Eukaryota > Metazoa > Arthropoda > Insecta > Orthoptera > Gryllidae > Gryllus > Gryllus bimaculatus. The sequence goes on from BOPP01000146.1 coordinate 238,693, forward strand.
ACATGTGACCTTGTTATACCTCAAAAATTGAAAATATTTTAACGCCATTTTGCAGAAAAGGATTGTAGTGTATTGCTAAATAATGATACAATTAATTATTAAAGATAAAAAAAATATTTCAATTATATTGCAATTTATTTTGGGATCCACGTTGACCTACTCCTCTATTGGTATTTTCTGATTCAGTATTGGTATGTGACACTTAATGAAGAAAAATCTATAATTGATTTTATGAAAGAGTTGCGGGAGGCAACGGTGTAGCAACACTGTAGCACTACCGAACTCCAGCAGGTTCAGGTCTTTGCACTCGCATTTGAGAAGAATGTTACCTTTCTTCCCCTTCTTGCCCTTTCCCTTTCCACCCTTGCCGTCCTTTCCGCCTTTGCCGTCCTTGCCGCCTTTGCCGCCTTTGCCGCCCTTGCCGCTGCCGTCGTCGCTGCGCGAGCCGCGCTTGCGGCCCTTGTCGCCGAGCAGCGCCCCGAAGGCTGTCAGCCCTCCAAGGCCCCCGAACCCGTCCACTCCCCCTGGCAACAGCAGTCGCTTGTCACTGTTGATTCGCCATTCCGCGACTGTTCTTGTAGTTTAAGTTTTCCAGCGAGCGTGTGCGGGCCTCAATTTGCACGGGTTTTCTCTAATTTCTAACAGTGAGTATCTGGAAAACATTTACATTAATACATTCGTATACATTAACAGGAATGCTCTTAGAAAAGTTCAATCAACATGATTGTATTTTAAATACAATGAAATACACGAATAGATTAATTGTGTTGGGCAAATATAAGACAGTTGATAAAAATGCTACCTCTCAATTTTAATTAATATCAGATCGGTCTTACAAAAGCTTTAGGTTATAATTTATCGTTCTTTCGTATATGTATTTTAATATTAAACAGATGTAATTGCGTTTTCGAATTATAAAGTAAATCAATATGTTTGTGTTTTCGAACGCACTAGTTTACTAATATGAATTATATAAAATTCTGAATTTCACATTAGAGTACGTTATGTAGGTTTTATTAATATGTATTTCTATAACTTATTATTTCTGTATGAAATCATTCTAATATTGCAGGGTGGTTTTAAACTAAAAAAAAACCACGAAGTTGAAAGCAATACATTTATCCCACTAAATTTTATGTATGAATTTTGAATTTTTACCGTTGTGTAAAATTATGCACAGGAACAGAGCAGTAAGTTAAGATACTGACATTCGCTATATGGGTAACTGGAAATTGTTTCCTTCACTGCTGTATTTTAAATATTGCATATTCATTAAATACACATTAAATCCATAATTATTTATTAAAATTTGGCGTCATCTTAATTGGTATTTAGTCTTGTTTTGAAATTACTAAAGAAAGCATCATAGAAGTAATATGCATATGAAGTTTTATGAGAAACAAAAATAAAGAACTTTTATCCGCGCTTTGAGGAATATTTGTGGACAATTTTGAAGTGAGAGAGAAATAAAAACTAGCGAAGATTAAAACATTCCTATATTTTTTTCTGTATTGAATTTTTAAACGATTTCGTACTTTCGTCACTTAGAGCGCTATGAGGGCAATTGACAACGGTGTAAGATAGTACATTTGGGCTGGAAATTTAGTTTATGTGCGAGTAGCGGCTAAGGCATTATTATTTCGCCTCCATGTAAGATGGCTCGCCAAATATGTTTCTTCCATGTGAAACTGTACACGATATTGAGAGGGGGTTTTCTCTAAAAAGAATATATGCGAGTGGTACATAAGCAGTTGCATAATGTTTTTCTTGCACAGATAACCCAAACATATTGATTTATTTAAACCATAATTATTATTATTATCAAGCTCCGAGTTCACAAATATAAAATATAGCGCTAATTGCAATTACATTTTTTTTTAGAAACAGAGCTTTTACGATATACGCCATCTGTATATCGTCACAACTAAACATAACGAAATACAATGGCATAGCACCGTGTGTCTCTTCTTCAATTTCCTCACAGGGGTGGCTAAAAATAAGACAAGTGTGATCGTAAAACTACATTTATAAAACTAGTGGTGCTACATCAGCGCACACTTTTTCACATTATTGCTCACTTTTACTAGTTTCGAAAAGCAATGTGCATATTTATAAACTATCCCGCTTCGAAAAAACTCGTTATTTCGTTATATAAATATAATTTACAACGTTACATTTAAAAAATCGAAATTGTATTCCTCTATTTCTAATAAAAATGCTAAACAGCACAGCTTCTTATGTGCCCATCGCCTTCAATCATTTTAGTGAAAACAGTTACATGCAAAGGAAAGATTACGGTTTTGTAGTATTTATATGAAATCATAGAAACGAAACCCTGGAAGTGTTCGATAAGCAGTTGCCTGCCAGTGCTGCATCAAACAGATTAAGACAAAAAACTCTGATAATGATATAAAGGAAACAGCTAGTTCCCATGCAACCTGCAACACACGTTACTATTATGTGTTACTCTGAAGTTATGCGTCTTGGGCCCTTTAAACCAGATTTTCGTACCTTACCGCAAGTTATTTTTCTTAAGACAAACTATTCAAAAGAAATTGACTTTCTACAAATTCCAAAGTTTTACGAATTCTCGTATTAGATTTTTGGATTGTACCCTCTCCGCAGTGTGGTTCTCGAAACAGTGTAGCAATGTGAAGCCATTTTAACGTTTAAACATTGATTTAAAAAGTGCGGTATTCGCATGGGTCAACGAGCACGACGTAATTTTCCATTATTCGGCCTTTGCAGCATTTTTGCGTTGCACGCGACTAATCCGTGGATGATTAGAAGGCGAGGCGTGTGGGCGTGTTGCAGGCATCCGAGAGACAAGATGGCGGACGAGGTGGCGGACGGGGGCCCCGCGGTGGCCGTGGCGCGGTCGGTGCCTCCCTCGCGCCGCGCCGCTCGCGCGCAGGTGGGTGCCACTCAACGCCTCTTTGCTTTGGTTTTGCAAGGGCGCTTTTCGTACTACTAAGGTCATACATCAACCATTAGTAACATAGGGGAATCGGTAATGGTATACGGGTACATTCTAATATCCATGTCTCGGGGGGGTTTCGAACTCCCGTGGCAGCTACTGCTCTTCAGCCTTAGCGACCTCGGCTATCCAGGCCGGGTTTTGTTATCCTATTAACCACCACACACACACACACACACATATATATATATATTACATAGGATTCCTATTCACCTCAGATCGGGCGGAAAAGAACAGCAACTATCAAGATATACACGAAACAAGGGAAAACAGATCTAAGGAAAAATGACGCTTTTTCATACTGTATCTATTTTGTGTACAATCAAATTCGATTTCTTGTTAAAGAATTGAGATATCTACAAAGACTATTTGACAAGACTGCTTGTGTAAATTTTAATTGAAAAGAGAAATTATTATTTTTTTATCATTCACCAACATCCTGTACATGTAAATCCGTTTCTTTGAAAGAAAACTGACCAAACTAATGAGGTTTATTTTACAACCAGGATTCGGAACGAATCCATTTATAATTAGCACTGATTGTTACTGAGACATCGATTCCGGAATTCAACAAGAAACCCGCCTTGACGAATTGGGGAGGCGAAGGTGCCTACACGATTCACAATTAGCAGGGACGGAACCTGCTGCCCTCGCGAGGAACGTTTGGGCACAATCCTAACACCAATTCTCCGAGCGTTTTGCCCCCAGGACAAAGGAGTGTTTATTAAACAGACAACACACAGTAAACCGTATGGTTAAAATGCCCCATTGCAAACGAATTCTACTACAAACACAAGAAAACAATCTGTGCAAGAGCCGGTGTAGTTATCACCAGATGTCCATTATCTCGCAATGTGCATAATTAAAAACGCATGAGTTATCAGGCGGTTTTAATTATAGGAGTTAATTCACACACTGGAAGTTAATCCAAGCACTGTCAAATTACAACTCCGATTACGACACAACAGTCGCAATAATTTTCGGTATATCTCTGACGTGCTCTCTCGCACGGCAATTACAAGGTTCCGGAGGGACGCGGCTCGAGACACTCTAGATACACCGTTTTCAGGATTGAATTCTAGCTGCTGGCTTCTCTGATCCAGGGTTTCTCCTGTCAACACAAGGGGAATGCCTGGGCAGTACCGTAACAAACGGGCCACAGACCGTGCGCGCGATCTTTCCTTTTTTTTCATTCTCCTATTATCACCTCTTTGTTACACACACACACACACACACACACACACACACAGACACACACTTTCATGCACAACACTACCGCACATGTCGAGAGACTAGACCGGAGCTTAGAGCTTATCCCGGCTGGGGTGGTGTCACGCTGCTGGGAGATACGTGGTTAGGGAAAATTCCCGCAAGACCACGTCTAGGTCGGCGCCTGATCTGACCATCCAGCGGGGGAAGAACCACCCAACCTTCCGGAATAACGCTTGCACGCTTACGAGACGAATAACAACAGCTGACTGACAACTTGACACGTCCGAAAACACGAATCAATGCATATAACGATGACGAGGGGGCTTCGTGCGCAGGGCGCGGATGCGGCGCGGCTGCTGCGCTCGGGCGTGCTGGTGCGCACGTGCGAGTGCAACAAGCGCAACGGACTGAGCGACTGCCGCTGCGGCGGGCCAATGGCGCAACGAAGCGCAGCGACGACCCGCCCGCCGCCAGGGCCCCACTCGCCTCGTGTCCAGGCGCCCGTCAGCCGCCGCCGCCGCCGCGGTCGCCCCCGACGTCCACTTGCCGGCCAACGGCCCAGCGCAACTAGAGGCATACGAGGACAGCAGGACAACGCGCAACACACACACACTCGGCGTGGACCCCGCGCGCCTCCCGCCCGCCGGCATGCCCACGCCCGGCGCCAACACCTCCCCGCTCGCCGCCGCGCCCGCGCAGCCAGCGGCCGCCCTCCAGCCGCCCCTGCAGCCCCTGCAGCCGCAGCAGCAGCAACAGATGCAGCAGCAACAGATGCAGCAGCAGATGCAGCAGCAGCAGATGCAACAGCAGCAGCAGATGCAGCAGCAGCAGGCCGCGGTCCCGTGCGACGTGGGCGACCCTGCCGCTGCACCCTGCCCCGCGGACTTTCAGGCCCCGCCTCCCACACCCGGCGGCACACCCGCCACGGAAGCTGCGGCCCCACCCCAGCACCAGCACGTGGAGGCGGTAAGACAAGCCCAGCGTATAATCACTTTGTTGTTTTCTGCATCCATGCTTATCAAACAGTTCGCAGAAATCTTGAACGGCTGTAACAAATTCTAAAAATACAAAGAAGACTGTAGTGTAGTCCGCGATTATTGATAACTTCGAGAGTCCGTACGTTAATCTCATCTCTGAATCTACAAGTAGAGGCCATTGCGAACGCTGGCATATTCGAATGCTCACCTCATTATTTTCGATTCACAAAGAGAAAGTTACTAGGAGAAGGGGATGTGAAATACGACTGAACGTCACCTAAACCTTCTATGTTCATTCCTTAAATCCCTATCTCCAATCATTCCTTTTCGAATGCTGATTGCAACGCCACTGACGCGAAATTTCACCACAGAATTATACGTGTTCCCAGGTGTACAACGCGCAGCCCGTTCCGGAAGCTCACTACTTTGAACATCAACCGTACGTGCCACCGGAACAGATGCAAGCGCAGATGCCAAGTCAGATGCAAACGCAGATGGCGGGCCACATGGCGGCGCCGGTGCAAGGGCAGCTGTCTATGCAAGGGCAGATGCCTGCGCAAGGGCAAGCCCCGATGGGGGGACAGATGGCAGAACAGGCGCCGGCGCAGATGCAGGGCCAGATGGCTGCGCCCGTGCACGGCCACATGCCCGCTCAAATGCAAGGCCAGGTGGCGGCACAGATGCAGGGCCAAGCAACCATGCCGATGCAAGGCCAGCTACCGATGCACAAGCAACCACCCATAGCTCCGCAGACGCCGCAGCAGATACAGGCTCAGCTGGTCGAGCCGGAGGCGGCGGCGGCGGAGTCGGCGGCGGCTGCGGCCGACGCGCTTCGGCCATGCGGCTACGCGGCGTCAGGTGCCCCGGCACCGCCGCCCCGTAGCCCTGCCCGCACGCCGCGCACGCCGCGGGCATCGTCCCGCACGGTGCCCCACGCCCCGCACCCCCCGCGAGCGCCACGGCGCGTACCGGTAGGTCGGCGCGCGGCGCGCCAGCAATGTGCCCGCTACTGGGGCAGCTGCGCTACCGGCCACCTGGCGGCGCGCCGCCTTGCCCCACGGCATGCACATTGCCCACTCGCACCGCGCACCCGCAGCCCACGCGCAACGGCCGGCCCCATAGGGCCCGCGCGCCGTTCGGCGCACTTCATCACGGTGCCCCCCGGCGGCGGCCCGGCCCCCGAAGCCCGCCCCCTGCCCCCGCACGCGCCCAGCCCGCAGGAGCTGTACATGCAGCAGATGCAGCAGCACCTGCAGATTGCCCTAGGGCCAGCAGGCCCGTGCACGCGCGTGCGGCCGGCTCCATGCCGCCCACCCGCCAGATGCGCCACCCAGGGGCCCGGCAGTGCCCCGCGGGTGGCGCAGCCAGCCAGCAAGCCGCCCCCGCACAGGCCGCACCCCGCCATCGCCGCCCCACGTCCGCGCACGTGCCGCACGCGGGCGCACGTGCCTCTACATCGGATGACAGCCGCCCTACGTCGCGTCGCCCGTACTAGTCCCCCCCGGCCCCGCCCCCGCCGCCGCCCCTCGCGCCCTCAAATCGCCCAGTGCCCGCGGCCCGCCACGCCCCGCGCCCACACACTCGCCGCCGCATCGCTCGCTGGCTATTTATTCATTATTTATGCTTTTTTTTATTTCTTCACGATATTGTGAATAAACCTTGACAACAAAGGAGCAGTCGTTTTAATTGTAGAATTGCAACAAAACTGTAAATTTGTTACACAGCAAACCCAGGTGTAATGCAAAGAGCAATGCCGATGTTACGGTGACAATATTTGCATCAAATGTACCAATGATCATACAAGTTTAGCATTTAGCAGTTTTAACACACTATGGAGGAAACTAAAACAAGTCAAGGAATATTTTTCATTTGTTGGAATTTTTAGCATGACTTTTCAGAACATTAAAGTAGTGCGCCTATACCTATTGTAGACATTTTATTTTTCGAGTAGAAAGGTTGTGTCAAGGGGCATGTTGTCATCATATAAATTGTCACACTTGCATTTTCTACCATGATATAAAACTTAGAATTCTTCGTACTGCTACGCTTGAATGGAAAGTCTTTTCTTAAAACATCTAAAAACGACGCATTTGTTTATATTTTGTGGGTGAAGTACGTTTTGTGCGGTATTGATTTTTTGCCTCAGTCTATAGGTCTTGCAAAAAAAAGCTCAATCTCGATTGTGTAAAAAAAATCAATTCGCACATTTAATATCAAAATAACTATTATACTTCACATCGCGTTCCGACACATACGCTAATGCAGGTGGAAAAATATCTCTAGAACATAACGCAGGAATTCTCTTCGCAGACCTTCCAAGACCAGCCGATTATGTGGATTACTATTTCTATTATATTTATTGAAATAAACAGTTTTAATGTGGATGAACTTGTAATGAAAATGTCTTAAATAAAATTTCCCATATAATTCTATTTCTGACAAATATTCATTACAAATTCACCTATTTGCTGTTGAATAAGCGGTTAGTAAATCTCGTTCGTTTTCTTATAAAAAAATATGTTTTCTGGCATATAATATATTTTATATTATTTTAACATTATTAGAATATAATATTGTCATTTCCTTATCGAACCGCCAGTGACATTTCCGCTCTCAAATTTCGTCGCAGCCCTGCGCAGCTGTAATTTTTGACCGTCCCGTCAGAGCAAGTGTAAGAATTTGCACATGCGGGCAAACTCGTGCCTGCACCTGTCCTATTGAAATAATGCAGAGACCTCTGTAGATTAGGAAATTGTGTAAAAACTATGCTGATTTTAATTTCCTGATAAATTTATTTGTGAATGTCTTAAGATGATGGATTTGGGGGGTGAGATGAACCATATTAGGGAAGCATAAACAAGAATTGGGCGAATGCTGGTTTTATATAAGATGACGAACATTGTTAGTAGAGAAGGGAAACCGCATTACGAAGGCGATAGAGATAAATTTAGTTTTTCTTTCGCTTTTCATCGATTGGATTTTCGTGAGTCGACGAACGTGTTCTAATACAAGATACTGCAAGTGACCACAAAATGAAGGCACCCAGAAGAGCCCATACCCCAAAATGGTAGAATACCAAAAAAGCTTCTCAGTTGTGTAGAAAACGGCCGGGAGAAACATAATTCGAAAAGCAAGTTTAAAGAGACTGCGACGCATCATTTTTGAGCTATAAACGATCGATGTCAACAAATACATCGCTAGCCCACGTGATGCAGTATTGCATTTACGCCTGCCTGATAGATGCATTTGTTTCACCAAATTCTTAAACTGTCTAATGCGAAAGTGCAATTCACCCCCTCTACGTGAAATTCCATCGTCTCCTCATCATGGTATGGATGTGCCGCGCGTTGCAGGATTGCATTCATGCCCACCTGATCCACAAGCATTGGTTTCATCAAATCCTTAGTATTTCTAAAGTGAAAGTGCAATTCGCTCCATCTATGTGAAATTACGTGTCCTGGGACATCTGGCTTGCTAAGTGTACGCACGCATCATGACCATGTCGCATGTTGATGGATTTACGCCTATCACATCCAGACGCGTTTGTTTCAGCAAATCCTTAATATTTGGTGAAATTTCGTCACATCGGACCTGTCGATTGCTAAGAGTAAGCACGCATAATGTCCCGGAAGTGCCACGTGTTGCAGGATTAATAACTAGCTGATCCAAACGCGTGTGATTCACCAACTCCTTCATATTTCTAAAGCGAACGTGTAAGTCCGTCGCCTGGGACCCCTCGAGCGCCGAGAGTACGCACGCATCATGGCCTGGATGTGCGCGCAGACGTCGGGCGCGCAGGGCGGGCGCTCGGCGGAGGACTCGCGCGGGCGCAGGAAGCGGCGCGCCGCCATGGCGCCCGGGGCCACGCCGCACGGGCAGGGCGGCAGGCGCCGCGCCACGCGCCCGGCCCGGCCCCGCGCCCCAGCGACAGCGACGGCGGCGCACGCGGCGCAGGGCAGCGGGGGCGAGGCCGACGGTCGTCCCGCCGCCGCCGCCGCCTCGCGCCCCCGGCCGGGAGGTCACGCGCGCGCACGGCCGGCGGCGTACGGGCCTTGCACGCGGCGCTCACGTCACTCATACGAGGAAGCCTCAACACTTCCTTACACAGTTTAAACTCGACACCGGGCAACCAGAAAATGGAAAGTGAATGAAATTTTTAGGAAGCAGATTCAGTGCTCGCAGTTTCATTCATTCAAATGTTTAATTCCACTGGTAAACGTACTCTCCAATTGTGGCGATTCCAATGTGTAATTTTTTCTACCGCCGTTATCCAACCGACAGGCCGGTTTTCTTTGCGTCCCCGTCGGGACGGCTCGTTGGGACGCATGACATTACACGCCAAGTACACTTGCTTGGCCTTTTCTGAATTCTGGGGTCTGCCAGAAAAAACGTGGCGCCTCCGGACCCGGCGGAACAAAACACAGTATCATGAGAAGACCAAGGGGGGCAAAAAAAAACAAACACCATTTTGCCCAAAGGGCGGGACCTTCAGAGACCCGAGGGGGGGGGGGGGGGGGGAATAAACCATTTTCTCCTGGAATAGTTGGGATTTGGTGGTATTGAATTT
>BOPP01000146.1:248450-274043 GCA_017312745.1 Gryllus bimaculatus
AGTCGGATTATTATAGTTCCTACTTGCCGTCCCCTTACAAGGTATAGTTAATTACGAGTGGACATGATTTTCTTATTGTTTTTCTGTAGAAGAATCCCCGGCCCTATATTCCTTGTCATGTCTGACCAGTTAATTGTCCTGGCTTGGCCTCTTGTGGCTTAGATCTTCATAGATAGTTTTTTTTCGGTGCGCAATCTAGATTGCTGTTTTTGATCGTGGAGCTTTTACGAATTCTAAGGTGTGGCCTCGAATAATGAAATATATTTTTACTGTATCCAGATGGTCCAGTAAAAGGGTGCCTACGGAGGCGGGGGCTTCGGCATAAGGGGCGTCCGATAAGCTTCGTCGCATGTACGAGGCGGGTAACTCGTTATCATTTTTTGGAGTCTGTGATTGGAAGTGGTATTATGTTTCTGTAAAGTCCTAGGGTTGAGGTTGTTTCTTTAACTCGACCGATTTCGTGTCTCGGTTAAATAAAATTAAATTTTTTTTTTTTAAAAATAAATTAAATTAAAACTCCTGTACTGTTCTCCTAGGGTGAAAAAATAGATTAGCCCTGAGTTTACATTAGACCTCTAAACTATAAGTATATTTGATAGAAGTTTGTAGGGCGGGGGTGTGGGAAACTCTGAGGGGGGATATCGGGCTTTGGGGAACCGATTTAGATAGAGGGATGGTAAACCATTTTATTGATCCACCTCCTGTGTGGGCCGCTTGCTCGTGGCCGATGTGGTAGCGAAAAGCCAAAAAAATGAATTAAAATTCCAAACCTGTCCTGCTCCTCTGGCACCTCGTCTGCACCATTGAAGGACATCGTTGCTTCAGAACCCTCATTTTCTTCGCAGCTGTTGTTAACTGGCAGGCGCGTCTCCGGGCAGGGCGCGCGCGACGGTCTCCCGCCGCCGCCGCCGCCTCGCCCCACGCCCGGGCAGGTCACGCGCGCGCCACGGCCGCGGCGTCGGGCCTTGCACGCGCGCCTCACGTCACTCAACGAGGACTCGAAACTTTCCTTACCAGTTAAACCGACACCGGCAACAGAAATGGAAAGTGAATGAAATTTTTGATGAAGCAGATTCAGTGTCGCATGTTGTTCATTCATTTCAGAATGTTTAATTCCACTGTAAACGTACTCTCAATGTGGCGATCCAATGTGTAATTTTTTCTACGGCCGTTACCCAACCAGACAGGCCGGTTTTCTTTGCGTCCCGTCGGGACCGCTCGTTGGGGAGCATGAACATGTACACGCCAATCAACTTGCTGGCTTTTCTGATTCTGGGGTCTGCGAAAGAACGTGAGGCCCTGCCGCGACAACACGTTCATGGAGAACAAGAGGAAAACAAACCATGCCAGCGGCTCAACCCGAACCCTTCGGACCGAGCGCTGAGGCCCCACCTCGGCCACCACGTCTGCCAACAAGAATTACTAGCGACAACACTCTAGATTGTTGTTACTTAGAAAAGATACAATGCGCTGAATTTTTAAAGTAAGAGCGCGTGAATGGATCTGCAAGCGTTAAGCTTTATTAGAATTTCAATGAAGATTTAAAACGTTTCAATTCCACGGATATGAGAAAAATGGTATTTAGAATGAATACAAAAAGTTTTTTTTGTGAAAAATATACTTTAACCGTAGTTATTAAATATGATACTTTGATAAGCACACGTTTAAAATGCTGTTTACTATGATCATTATTCATTTCATATACTTTGATTTTAATTTTAGTTCATTCTGACTGAACTTAGCGTCTGATGATAATCAAATTTTTATGCAAAAAGATCTCAAACCTTAAATTAAACTGGAAAAAAATTCATTCCATACAGTACCAGTAAAGTTCTACTTTCTACTCTGCTATTGAAGCTATGCAAACAATGAAGAATGTGACACAAGTGTGAAGCGATAATATTCCTCAAATTATGAAGGATTGTGCCCGAAACTATATTTCAATGTGAAGAGTTCGAAGAGAACAAACGAGTCTAATGACGCAACGAAAGGTCCGCTCAGCACCCTCAGGAGCGCGTGTCGTACCTCGCGTGGGCAAGCGAGAGCGGCGAGGCGCGCGGAGGCTTGCTGACGCGCGGCCGCTTGCCGATCGGCGAAACGGACGCGCGAGGTCCGTGATGCGCGGCGCGGGCGCTGTGGAGCGAGGCGTGCAGGCCAGCGACGGGTACGGCGGTGGAGGCGGCGCGGTGCGCGGGTAGTCGTACTCGCCCAGCGATCCCTCGCCCGCCACGCTCCTCTTGTACTACAGCGGCCGCCGCGCCAGGTCCAGCAGCTCAGCTGCCACACATTCAAGTAATTAATTAATTAATTAATTAATTATTAATTAATTAATTAATTAATTAATTATTAATTCATATTAATTAATTATACATTAATTAATTAATTATTCAAACATTCTTCATTCATTCAAACATCTCATCATTCAACATCATTCATCAAACATTCATTCATGCAAAATTTCATGTCATTCAAACATTCATTCATCAAACATCATTCATTCAAACATTCATTCAAACATTCATTCATTCATTCAACATTCATCATTCATTCAACATTCATCATCATTCATCAAAACATTCATTCATTCATTCATTCAAAAACTTCATTCATTCATCATTCAAAACAATTCATAAACATCATTCTATTTCATCATTCACACATTTCAACATTCGAGAACATTCACATTCATTGCTTCATTCATTCAAACATTTCCAATACATTCATTCATTCATTCAAACATTCAACATTCATTACATCTTCAAACATTCAACATACTTCATTCATTCAAACATACATTTCTTCATTCAACATACATTCATTCCATTGCAAAACATACCATTCATTCATTCAAACATATCATTCATTCATTCAACATACATTCTTCATTCAAACATACATTCATTCATTCAATCATTACATTCATCATTCAAATAACATTCATTTCTTAAACATAACAATTATCATTCAAACATACATTCATCTCATCAAATTATACATTCTATTCATTCAAACATACATTTCATTCATTCAAACTACATTCATCATTCAAACTACATCTTCATTCAAACATAACATTCATTCAAACATTCATTCAAACATTCATTCAAACATTCATTCAAACATTCATTCAAACATTCAAACATTCAAACATTCAAACATTCAAACATTCAAACATTCAAACATTCAAACATTCATACATTCATTCATTCATACATTCATTCATTCATTCATACATTCATTCATTCATACATTCATACATTCAAACATTCATTCATTCAAACATTCATTCATACATTCATTCATACATTCATTCATACATTCATTCATTCATACATTCATTCATTCAAACATTCATTCATTCATTCAAACATTCATTCATTCATTCATTCAAACATTCATTCATTCATTCAAACATTCATTCATTCATTCAAACATTCATTCATTCATTCAAACATTCATTCATTCATGCAAACATTTATTCATTCAACATTCATTCATTCAAACATTCATTCATTCAAACATTCATTCATTCAAACATTCATTCATTTATTCATAGGTGCTGCATACTTGTATACTTGTATCCACTGCTATGGGGCATTAAAAGAGTGTAACAAACATTTTAACCCAGGAGGTGACGTGATCCCTCCACTGGATGGTGAAATCCGGCGTCGAGTTACACAGCGGCTTGCAGGGGTTTCTTCTCCAGGTATCTCCCTCCTCGGAGGCCCCGCCCCAGCCTGGACAGGCTCTAAGCTCCCGAAGAGGAAGGAGAAATCGCACGCGGTCCCTGGCCCTTGTTTTAGGGTGCTGCTCCGGCATTCGCCTGTTGTGATCGGTGAACCCAAGAAAACAACCGGTCTGAGCAGCCGGCCTCGGGAATTGTTCTCCAGCTGAATTCGAACTACCTATAAGGGGTACAAAAATACGCCACCGTCAGGTCTCGAACACTAAGACCTTCTTGTCATAGTCCAGTTGCGAAATAAAATAGAACCAAAAGTGGTGTTTCCAGCGATATGACAGTAAAGACGCCAGCTCTCGAGGATGAGAAACCCACACGCTACCCGCGGCAAGCCAGCCTCCACCCTGTGAGTTGGCGTGTCTGGTAGCGGCCCATTGCTTTTATAACTGAAACGTTTGATAACAAGACCAGTCTGCTCATTCACTTATTTATTAAACATTTTACTTTTACCTACTTACATACGAACGGAAGAAAATTCGATAATGGTTCATTAATGGAATCAAAAGAAGGAAAATTAGGGATTCGATGTTGCCATAGTAGGAATTACTGAAGCCAGGGGAATTGGTACCTTGATTCCCTATTTGTTGGAACGTCTGGTTACTGCAATTTTATAGTTAGATGCTTTTACAAATAAAGGAACATTTCTGACCAAACAGAGCATTATCTTAAATGAACGGCTGCTGAAGTGGAGAGAGCACAAACGTATCCACAGTTTCAAAAGGAAAGATAATAACAGATACAGTAATAAATTGTATTGCACTGTGTGGGATTTTCGAAATGGAGATACATGTGCAACATTAACACTGTTAATTTTTTATTCCAACAGAAAATTACGTACTCTTTATTTAAGAAAGTGTAGTACAATTTGGTTCCCGTCTAGAATTTTGAGTGGGTCTCTTTGCTACCTTCCTGCGTGAAATTTAAATACTTTTCGCCGTACCGGGATATGCATTGAGAGGTAGAGGAGAGAGGTAAGGTTGGCAGCGGAATAAAGTCAGCGCGGTGGCTTCGATATCGAAAGAAAACAAGTGCGACTGGAAAATTGTGTTTCCGCTACGCCTGGCCTACGACCATCGAACTCATCCCTCCGCAACTACTTAACACAGCAAATAACTGCGAAGAGTATTTAAACTTCGGTAACTAAAGAAGCAAATATTTTGAGTTTTCTCAAAAAAATCGTATATACGTCGGACAACACACATCAAACTTTCCCCTAAAACAATGATAGCCGAGACCATTTTTCGTCGAAATAATTATCAACCATATACCCAAGGTACGGTCAACGCCGGGCCCAAGCCCAAGTTACTTCTCTCTATCTTGATTAGCTATGGAGTCTTTAAACGCGCTTCGGATATCTATAAAAAAATTGAAACCATCGCCATACGTAATAGCTTCATGGAATATTTTGGTGTTCTCTTATCGTGTCCTAGCCAGATCTGCCCTTAAGCACTTATTTTCCGACCTGCCGATGTAGATGACAGCCGTGCATTTGGAGCTTCAAGCGAATGTTGAACTAGTTCTTAAGAAAAAGGACGTGACAGTCAGTGTTCCCGCAGACACAAACGCAAGCACAGAAAAAGTTCAAAAAATATACCCTTGCCACTCTTAAGTAGCTGAAAATCCTTCAAGCTTCAAATGCTTCAATTTTATTGCAATTTATTCTGAGCTCCACTGTCCCCTACTTCAGAGATAGCAGGGTGTATTCCAGAATAAGAGATCATTAGCTGATTGTTAGAAAGTGTAGACCGCGCGCAGGCCAGGCCGTACCTCCGCGGCGAGGTCCCGCAGCGGCGCCTGCGCGCGTCGCTCCTTCCACAGCTGGTGCAGGCGGCGCGCCTCCTTGCAGCAGAAGAGGCCCTGCGCAGACGCCCGCGAGGGGCACGCCACGTCAGCCGTGGTGGCGGCGGCGGAAGCGGCGGCGGCGGCCGCCGCCCCGCGCGAGAGCCCCACGGGCGTGCTGGGCGGCGCGGGCGGCGTGGCCGCGTCCTTCGCCCACTTGATGCGCATGCTGGACCGTTGCGGCGTGGCCATCGCCGTCACCGGCGCAGAGTAGGGCTTCTTGGCGGCGGGCGGCCCCAGCGGGTCCGTCCCTTCGCTCCACCCGCCCACGATCTCTAGCGCCGTCGCCCACATGTGGCTGACGGCCGTGGCGACGCGGGCCCGGCGCGGGGCCGGGCGTGGGGCCTGGCGCGGCAAAGGCGGGCGCGGGCCGGCGCGGGCACGGCGCAGCGGGGCCAGGCCCTAAGAACGGAGAATAGGCGAAACGCACTGCAGCCGAGGAGGCGGGCGCCGACACGGCGGCCGGCCCCGGGCGCGCAGCCCGGCACCCCACGCACGCCCGCCGCCATCCCGCGCGCAGCGGCGGGCTGCGGTCGGCGCACCACGGGCACTCCGCCTCCGCCGACCCCGCGCCCACCGCTCTCCCCTTCAGCGGCGGCAGCGGGGGCGGCGGTGCCACCCCCACCTCCCGGTCCCCGCGCGCCGGCATCCCCGCCAACTACTCGCGCGACCACGGCGCTCGGCAGACACCGTCGACAAGCCGGTGCGTTCCACCCTGTCCGGGACTCTATCTGCACCGAGCTTCCCCACACTGGATGGCAGAGTGCCTGGCAATATTTCTACAAATTGGAGGAACAGAGTTTCTTCGTTGCCGGGTTTCCGCAACAATTGTCGTCCGTTATATTGAAACCCACATTTGTTCCCCTGCTGTATCTATAAACAACTGTAACCAACGCAATTCAAATGACGATTCGCATATCTTAAATAAGAGTTGTTCTACCCAGAAATACATTTAAACGACAAACAATTCAGTTTCACTTCCAGTTACGCAAAAAGCAATAACAAACATATTTTAAAATAGGTTTTTTTCTCAAATTTATGGTAGAGCAAAAAAAAGTAGTGGTTAATGCTTACTACAACCCTCGAGCAATCAAAAAGCAACTCCCCTTCTTTCGTCCGTTGCTCTTCAGTATTTTACGCACTGATTACAATGAACGCTTTTCCTTATTCTCACTGCACTATTCTGTTTCGTAAATGTTGGAAAATTTGTAGAAAATGATTCGTTTTCCGGGAGTTTGTAATCAGTTTGATAAAGTTAATTGATGCAAATGAAATCCAAAATTTATACGCAGACCGAGTCAGTTGTCACGCTCTTAAGACGAGTTAATTGTGGAATGGAAACGCAACTACCCACGGGGAAACTCGTTTGGGGGCGGTGGTTTTTCGAAGAGAGGAAAATACTCAATGTACCAATCCGGCTAGTGACGTATACAAAGACGGTTGTCAGACAAATGACCGTCAAAATTAAATTCTGTGTCATTTTCCGTTCTAATTAGACTTCAATTTTCTCAGTCGGGAACCCGACGGTATGAAGTGGATTAAAGAACTACCACAGTTGTTGTGTCTCTCCCTGATGCCGAATAAGAGTGAAGAAATGTTGAAATAGGTAAACCAATGAAACAAATTCTACACCGCATGCACCACTATTTTGTTTCATGACTGCAACGCGTTCGGTTCAGTGAGTAGAGGACAATTACGTCACGTGCATGGAGCGCCAATCTCCTTGCGTTAGCTAACTATTTTGTATCGCCAAGAAGCCCAGGCTTAGCCCCTAGTGGCGGTTCCCCCACGCGGCGAGTAACCGGCCCAACCCTCAAGGTGTTTCTGCACGGTGCCTCTGTACTGTCGGAATCACTTGGGGTGCCAAAAAGCAGAACACCCAACAACGCTGTCATGTTCAGGGTGGACTAGTCAAGTATCCAGAGCCGGGAGTGTTCGTCTAGGGTACTTAAATGACGTGTTCTAATCAAGCGTGTATTGTGCGGGTGACTGGTGTGGCCCGCTGCTAGTCGAGTCAGACCGTCGGAAGCGGAAGCGCTCTGACGCGATCGGCTCTAGAGGAGTGAGAAACCAGTGACACACGAGCCGTTGCAGTGGGCCACTGCAGACAATTTAGATTCAATTCTTGCAATTGCAAATCCTCGCAGAAGGCAAGACGAGGTACCTGCCGTCGCTGCTCGAGGTCGACGGGCGCCTGGCAGAAGCGGCATTCGAGGCAGGCGTGGGCGTGGGCGGTGCCGGGGGAGGAGCCCGGGGGCGGCTCGCGGCGCCGCAGCCCGTAGCGCTCGTCCAGCACGTCGTCGCTCTCCAGCCCCACGGTGGAGTGCGCGCGCGGCGCCCCCCGGAACGCTGCGCCCACGCCCCCCCCCCTCAGCTGCACGCATCGCTACGAAACTAACGCACTTGGTTGCACTGCGTGTTTCCAATCAAATACAGGGGTGACTAACTTGCAAAACCTCAAGAAATACAACTAAATTTTTGAATATGGTTGCGGGCCATATTTACATTACTGGGGTGATCCACACGTGACTTCCTTGTATTGATCACCGCAGTTTTCCCAGCTGCTGTGAAACAGGAGGAGGGGGATGCAACACGCGTGATACCGAGCCGAAGCGTGCATAACGCAGTGAAACGCATTGGGATGATTTTAAATTTTTGAATTTACTTGAAATATTTTAAATTTTTGAATTTACTTGAAATATTTAAAATTTTTGAATTTACTTGAAATATTTAAATTTTTGAATTTACTTGAAATATTTAAATTTTTGAATTTACTTGAAATATTTAAATTTTTTGAATTTACTTGAAATATTTAAATTTTTTGAATTTACTTGAAATATTTTAAATTTTTGAATTTACTTGAAATATTTTAAATTTTTGAATTTACTTGAAATATTTTAAATCTTAACTAATTTTTACATTAAGGGGGTGTTGACCCCAACAGCGCGTGCGCTAGGCGCGCAATGTTCTTGATCGACACGGAGCAATATACTTTCACTTTTGACTAATGACCTTTCGCTGCTCCGCGGGCAGCATGCGGTCTTCTGGCTGCCAGTTGGACAACCCCGATCTAGTGGCCTCTTCCAATATGATCCTTCTTTGCGAAAGATCATACGACCAATACATGAATTAGTATTCCAGAAGGTACAGAATGCTAGGAAAGTCTCTTCGCACCGAGATGGGACAGGGGTTCCTATTAAAAATTGCATTTATGTTCGTAGCAACCAGATCACTGGGACACAAGTGAAGAGGACCACACTTCCAGCATCGGTTATGATTGTGGTAAGTATGCAATTTCCATAACATTACTGAGAATGTGTGCCTTTTCCTTGCGAATCACAGATATAAGGTTAAAATAATCGCACTTAATGAGGCTCGGAAAGTGGGATCTTAACTTGCTAAACGCTTCCTACTCAGCCATCTAGATCGGTCGGGTAAGGGAAGGAAGACGCCATTGTACATCAACGCCTATGCAGCAACACCTTATCTCAGTGATGCTCATGTCAAGGAGAAAACCAGTTTTTCAATTATTTTTGTCGTTGCTTGGATACCGTCGGCATCCAATATTCCTGAATATACATTTTCTTGATTCCTGAAAACAGACTCGACTTTTGTCGAGGAATAAAGTTCGTAATGATCAGGCTAATGAGACAAGGGGTGTTGTATTACAATTTGAGGTAGGTAGTGGATACCACTAATATACCAGAGCTCCATTTGTTGCGAAAATGATTGAACTAACTTCATTGATGTATCAGCTACATGAAGGGACATCAGTGATATGCTACACTCGCATTCGTCAAAAACTGAGATGCGTGGAGTTGCTCTGTGAACGACAATGTGAATTACTAGACGAAGGACCGGTGGGAAGTGGAGGTCGCAGTGGTTTTGCTTACGTTCCCCGCGACTCGCATCAGGCACGTCTCCTTCCATGGCGGCTCGCCGCAGCCCTGATGGCGTCCCCTGAAATCAGTCCCCCACCCCTTCAGCCCCCGTACCCTTCCCTTCCCCTGCCCCTGCCCCCACCCCCACCCGAATGTTCCCCCTCCGGAATGATTCCAAGACCCAGCTTGAAGCGCTCTGGTCCCCTCGGCTCCACGACATGTGATGCCGCTTCGCCGGCGGTAAGTCTACTGACGCTGATGAGAAATTTTGACGCAGGAGTTCAGACGCGAGGCGATCCCGAAAGAGTTGACCCTGAGTTGGGCGTCGCGGAAACTGTCCTGACAGAGGCTTCCGCCGGACATTGTTGGGAAGGGGTCTACTTCCCTCGTTTGATTTTCTACGTGATTCTTCGGTCGCTCTTTTCTCTCCCTGCCATTGCGAACATTCAAATTACGGACGCACAGCTGTGTAAGACACAAACTTTCTCCGCAACATTGCAGTGATTTTCGGTCTAAAATCTTTTCATTCTAGCTGTTCTGTCCTTCATTCCGGATGTTTTGTCTTTAATCGATGCGCTTGTGGCATAAGGGCTGGAGTGACACGCGAGAATGTCCCCGGTGAAAGAGTGACACACCAAATGTCACAATCTGCACTTGCACAACCCGTTCTGATCGCGGCCCTATTCTAAAAATATCCTCTCCTATATTGTTTCATTAGTGAAGATTAATTTTGAGTCTCTCACACGCAATCAATCTTTATAAATTATCACTCTAAAGATAGAGAATTCACGACGACTTGATGAATCACACTTCTTCTTTTAAAAATATATGAAGGATTTTTGTAAAAAACGCATCTAAAAATTCACATCAAATGCATCTCGCAACACTCGGGTAGCGTTGTTGAAAGCTACGTGGTTATATAACTCCAGAAGGTGTTTTATGGCTTTAAAATCTGAAATGTTGAAGCCCAAGGCCTCAAGAAAATTAGGGATTATTAGAGATTATAAGGCTGGGGGCTTCTGTATTCTACCTCACTTGTTCTGAGACGGGCAGAACCTGTACTTGAATGTGAAATTAAACTAACTACTTGGTATTATATGCGATTAATTTTCACAGGTGTACTTTTCTGTTCTGTAATGAAATTAAATAAGAATACTAGTTTGTATTGACGAGGGTGTATTGTGCTGTTCTGATAAAATAAGTTCATTTCGTACAATTACAAGAAGACGTACAGACGGCAAGTGACAGAGGATAAGGGGGTGTTTAAGAAAAAGACACGGACTTAATATGGAAATGGAAGAGTGAGAGGCTTAACAGGTGAAGGTTCTCGCACTGGGACGCACGTTTCTCTCTAATATGACGGTATTGGAAGTATTGCTGAAGATCAATGTTGTCATTTCAGAGGTTAGTGACACTTTAATGACATTTCGCGCCAAACTGTTGTGGACATTCTCATGCGACGGTCGCGCAACTATAACTACCTACCTAGCAGGTATCTAGGTGTTTCTTGCGTCGGAACGCAAATAAAAGCTAATTTTTCAAGAGGGAAAATAACATCAATTCTTTCAGTACACAATAATTAATATAACACGGAAGTTCTGAAAGATTTACTTTTATCACCGTTTTTAAGCAATTATATTTGTTTTTAACCTAATATGTAAAGTGTTTGTCTAAGGCTCGAACATTCATCTGTTTTGTTAATGGTCATACATGCCCGCAACTTAAAATATATACGTTTCTTAGCGAAATATTGAATCGGACACGGAAATCCTTTAGCATATGTATATTGCTAGGTCTTGAGCCTAACATATATTTATTTCCATATTTTCTATTTTTGCCTGAAATGTTACTTTAGATTACTTGTATTCCAAACATACTGCCACGCTTTTTAGAAAAAGTTAAATATCGAAAAAAATATTAATTTTCACCAATATAGTGAAAAGGTGCAGAATAATGTCATGAATAGATACACACATTGCCAAAATAAAAAAAAAATCAGCTCACATTCACATTTTGAAAGCCGTTTCGTTCCCGCTAGCACTCTACGTGAAAAGCGACGTCGAGATATGCAGACACAATATTTTGATAAAACATCACAACACTACAAAATTAACGAAAATAAATTAGTTTGGGATAATAAAATGGAATTATGTAAAATAAAAATAATAAAATAATTTAGGAAATTTGTTTGATCGGTGCCAGTCAGATAGTTCGAAATACGCGGCAAGAATCGCCTTATCAGACCTCCTACAGCGCCCTTCCGGCATTTCGATGAACTTGCATCGTTCGCTCCATTCGCCGAAAGATGGCAGCTGTGTAGCCTTTCGCAAGGGGCGTTGGGTCTGGGGCGTTGTCGAACTTCGCTCACACCGATAGCTTTGCGTTACTTTCAGGGGCACCGCTTACCGGTATCGACTCCCGTTGAGCGGATTTATTTAGTTTAGCAACGCCAATATGAGAAATCCTCGCTGCCGGAATAAATCAGAGGTATTTTTAATTACATTTTTTTTCGACTCTGATACTGTGTTGTGAGCCTAGGTATTAAGTGCGAATGTTCACGCGATCAGTTCAATACCTTTAAATCCTATCAACGCAGTCGATTGTCTGTTTGAAAAGATTAAAAACATGGCAAACGCATTTAGTATGTGTATTATTATATAATTATATTACAGATTAAAAACTGAATCGAGAGTTGTTTTTTTTAGATGAATACGCTTCGTTGGCAATTTCGTAATATAGTGACCTAGAAACAAAATCAACAGCGGTGACTGAAAACCATCATGTACCTTGAATAGAATAACTGAATTTTAGCGGAACCGAGCAATATTTTTGTATCAGTACTGTTGCCAAGGCGATAGTTGCTGTGTTGTTTTCAAAGAGAAACTCTGAACAGAAAGACAAAGAAATGAATCTTTGGCATTCTTTTCGCGCAAGACGAGTTGAAGTAGAAAGATTTAAAAGTTTTGTGGAATTCTTTAATTTATGATATTTTCGAAAGTTAACGTTGCTCACATTTCGATGGATCTTATTAAAGTGCAGTCGAATATGAATTGTTCAGGATCGTGAATTTTAAATTGGGAGCACACAATTTGAACTAAATTTCCATATAACACAATAACTATAAAACGTTCGCGTCTAATCATATACGTTTCATTTTGATAAACATTTTAAAAGAAATTGTAACATAATATTAATAGTTGGCGAAATTGATATTGAAGAAAAACGCAAAAAGTCATTTCAAAATGAAGTTCCAAATATTATAACGAACATATTCCAATAGTATACTTCGTTTCTTAATGTACCAGAATTTAAATTCAAATATATTTATATTCAAGCAAAACAATTATTCTACTTACGATTATGAAACCGTAGAGCCGAATCGTTTAAATACCGATATTCTTTTGATAAAATGGATTTTGATAATTTATCTTGTAATCTTCCTTTGTACTTTGCATACATTGTTTGTTTTTGTTTTTAAATATTTTGACGGATAAGAAATTTATAATTTTTGTAAACAAGTGATAAAAAATTGAATTGAGGTTCCTGGAAAAATAACTTGACCGCAAGGAACCAATTCCTAAAAGGAACAAGAAGACACGGCAGGCTGCTGTCTTGCAGGAGCATCAAAATAGCAAGATCGTGCAACTAACAACAGTATTCAAAGTATATTATGAAAAACTATTCACAATCGCATCATTAATGTGTAGTTCAGGAAAGACCATCCTGCTAATAGTAATGCAAAATGAAAATAATTGCAGAGAAATATTCAGAATATAAAGGACAATCAATATGCTGTCAAATTTGTTCAGCGTCATCAATAAAAAACACAAGAAATAAAACTTAAGGTAACAAAATGCTTTTCAGTGTCGGAAAACAAATACTTGGTTGAAAGTATGAAATAGCATCTTAATAAGTTTATATCAGAACACTAGTGCCGTCTAGCTATAGGGGGAATGAAGCCGTCTTATGTTGTAGAATTCTGCATTTAAAAGCTCAAGCCTGAAAGAAGCCCCTGAGCTAAATTCAAATCATCTATTTAGTCTTATTTTTCTGCTAGATGCCAAAAGGAGTTTTGCGAAAATCGAGGGCTCTGGAGGAATATCATGCCTGATGGCCTCAGCCTTGCCTAGTAAAATAAGAAATTGAAATGAAATTGAATTGAAATGAAACGAACTGATTTCAATCTAGAAGTGTTTGACCAATTAATGAATAGCTACCACAAAACAGCATTGACACGGTCTAAAAGATAGAGTTGTGTGTCAAACGTTTAATTGTCATCTAAACCTCATCCATCCCTAAAATACGCTGATCTTTGTATCTACATGTAAGCTTCAAAAACCAGATTAGTGACATTTTTACGTAAAATAAATACAATTTCAGTTTAACTGATCGTACATACCGCTTACACACATAAGTCTGCAATTTAACATGACGACCGCATACAATACTCAGAAACTTTACACATTCAACAGAACGTTTGAAGGTTCTTCTACGTCCGACCGAAGCTACAATTTTTGCGTGTTCACACCACCGCGTCCCGCTTTCTGACCACGTTTGAGCAGCCACTGGGCGTAGGCGAGGGATTTGGGCAACGGGGTGGACGAGCGCGATGGAGCGGTTGCGCCCCCCCCGCCCGCGCCGCGGGCGAAGTGGCCGCGCGGAGGCCGGTAACAGAATTAAAAAGTTGCCCAAAGCAATTTGTCCGCCACTTTGGCCGGCCAGCCCGTCACGCGTCGCCCGGCGCACGGGACGACCCGCACGCACTCTGGGAGCGGAGCACGTCTCAGAAGGGGTTGCGGATGGGGTGCAAGGTGCGGATACAGATGACGATGAGGTTGTGGTTGGGGTTGTCGTTGCGGTTGAAGTAGCGGTTGTGGTTGCGGTTGCGGTTGTGGTTGTGGTTGCGGTTGCGGTTATGGTTGCGGTTGCGGACGTGGTTGCGGTTGTGGTTGCGGTTGCGGTCGTGGTTGCGGTCGTGGTTGCGGTCGTGGTTGCGGTCGTGGTTGCGGTCGTGGTTGCGGTTGTGGTAGCGCTTGCGGTTGCGATTGCGGATATGGTACCGGTTGTAATTGCGGTTGCGGATGCCGTTATAGTTGCGATTGAGGATGTGGATCAGGATCCGGATACTGTTATGAATTGGTATTTGGTTGCGATTGCGGTGCCGGGTGTGGATGCGGTTGCTAGTGTAAATTCGAACGGGCATGTGGATGACAAAGCGGTTGTTGTGGATGTGGATGCAGTTGAGGTCATGGATTTGGATGAGTTGCTGATGCAGTTGCGGATTAAATGCTGTTGCCGATATGAATGCGGATGAAGATGCGGAGCGGTTGCAGTTGCAGTTAAGGCCGCTGTTGCGGATGCGGATGCGAATGCGAATGCCTATCCGGTTGCGGATGCTTTTGCATTGCGGATGCGGTTGCACTGCGATAGCGGATACGCTTGCGATTGTCATTTGCGTTACTACGGTAGCGCAAGGATTTTTATTACACTGGCATTATAAACCTTTTGCGATGAACACAATCGTTCATAATATGGCATATTATTACACCAAAACATTACGTCATCGCTATTTCTGCACGAATGATGTGTCATTGATGAAGAACTCTCCTGAAAGTATATGTTGCTTTTATTTCGCTAAATGTAACAAACGCTTACAAAAAAACACAGAATATAATTTTATGCACAAGAATACTATAAATATTTACGGTTGTAAAAATTACTCCTGGAGAAGAATTCAATTCCAGGTTACCGTTTTTACTTTCTCCTCACGGAGGACAGATCGTGCGCAGGAAAACTGCAAATACTTAGAAAAAATCCTCTAAAACGTGATGTAGCCAGAATCCATGTTATGTGGGTTCTGGATACCGAAAAATCGAATGACGGTAAAACGTCTGTTCGTCTGTGAACAACTGCTCAGCCGATTTCCTTCTAAATTAATATTCCCCAATCGATGTGGCTGTTGTCGTCGGCATCATGTCGAATTCGAAACCGAAATTTTAATTTTGGGGGGTAATTTCCATGAAAACCCTGGGACATTTTCAAAATAAAAAGACTATGTCGTGTTGTTGTTGGATAGTGTGAGGGACGATTGAGAGAATGATGTAGTTATCATGTTTGTTGAAAACCCTAAGTTATCGAAAATCGCAAATGTTCAAAAAATTTTCGTCATTTTTCTACAACTAAAATATTAAAGATCAAGTTTTCCCCTTAATTAAATATGTTACTTAAAGATAGATTTTCAAATAAGGTCATGTACAATTTTTCGAAAATTTGGGTACTTTTCGCGTAATTTTGGGTGAAAAAAAGAGGGGAAAAGTTCGTGGTATTTTAGCACCAATATTTTTTTCTATTCTAAACAAGAACTTACTTAATGAAAAGTTGCAATATCATGATCATCTTCAATTTTTATCATTATCTTGAATTTAGAAATGGTTTGATGCAAATCAAACAACTCCTCAAACATTCTACGATAAAATTATTGATGCCATCCTTCAAACAGCTTATGAGAGCCTCAGAGATTTAAAGTATGCTGGGGGAAAGGAATAGGCCACTCTTTAGACCCAATTATTTGGCAGGGAAAGTAAGATAAAAGAAACCTGGTTCAGCGCCCATGAATTTGAAGACAGAAAACGGTAAATCCAAATTACTAGAGAAGTTGAGCAGAAAGTTAGAAAAGAGAAAATGAAGCTTGGGAAATAATATGTGAAGGTAATGATCTGTGTATAGGCAATAGCAGATCTAAGAACCCATGGAAAATAATAAAGAACCTCAGACAAAATGAAAACAAAATTCAACAGAACAACCTTTTAGTAGAGACCAATTTTAAATATATTAGGAAGATCGATTGTAAGAAAATAGCATTTAGTAACATGTATAGCAGAGATCAAGGAATCGGTGAGTATGTAATATATAAAGGAAAGTCTAAAAAATACAAAAATTTAAAATGGAAAAGCAGCTGGTACGGGATTGGTAAGTGTAGAAATACTAAAGTATGACCCCAGTTCATAATTGGATCTTCTTACCCACCTTTTCAATATATCTTTAATGGGAAAAGAATTACCCAAGGACTTAAGGATATATTTATAACTTGTATAAGAAAAGTGATAGAAAAGAGTATACAAACCATAGAATTGTAACTGCCATATGCAGCGTAAGCCGAGTATAATGGAAAATATTGCAAACTCAGGTGAATAGAGACCGTACTGATGTCAAAAAACAGACCGGCTTTCTGGACGTTCATATATTGATATCTTTAATATTAGACAGGTAACTTTCAAACGTATCGCCCATAAGTAGGAGACACATCTTGTGGTTATAGGTCTGCATTAGGCCTAGGGCACTGTCCCATTACCAAGAACCGTTAATAATTTATACGAGAGAGATTAAAATGATCCAAATAAAATGAAGGGGGAAACTTTTCAGAACGATTTCCAGTAAATAAAGACTTATGAAAGGGTTCTGTGTAGCTCAGACTTTGTTTAAAATATATTAGAATAAAGCCTCGAGAAGATAGAGAAAGAAATGCAATAATATGATTATTAAAATTGGTGACTATACGTTATACTCTGTGCACTTCGCACTTGAACAGGTGGTATTCACTGAAGATCAAGACGATGCTCTATCTATGCGGTAATTGTATGTAGAGTGAGGATTAGATAAAAACTGTAAAAAGTGCTAAAAATCTGAAATTAGATGATGGTTCGGAAGTAAAACTCTGTAAAAAGACTCATATACTTTGGTATAGGAATAAATGTAATTGGTGGCAGTACGTAAGATATGAACAGAAATGCGAAAGACAGAGTGGCTTTAAGACAATTACGAGTACATCTACTGACATGGAAAGATAAATTAAATAAAAGTGAAGAGAAGACTGTAAGAGACAGTCGTAGAAAATATTGGCCATTATGGGTCTAAAGTATGGGAAGTAACAATAAAGAATTAAAAAACATTGGCAGCAATAAAAATGGGTTACTGGAGCCGACGTTGCTGAAATATTGGTGAGTTTTTGTTGGCATTTACAATCAAATAATAATATGAGTTGTCATTGCCAACAATATTGTTTATGTGGCTTCCATACAGCAGAAAACTGATGATGATGGCTAAGCCATCGAAAGCTGCTATTGCAATAAACAATATTGTTGGCAATGACGACTCATAATTATTTCGTTACTGAAATACTTTAAAGGATAGTGTTAAGAACGAACTATTGTAACGTAAAACGGATGTTCGAATATAACACTGGTCAACAAAATTAAACTTTTTGTCTGTATAAATGCCTATTTTTTAATTTTTTTAAACGAAAGTTTTGTGCGCGCCCCATCAACATAAGCACTTCAATAGCCCTCTGTACGTTTTAAGAACTGTCTTTTAATTTACATACAAGTTGAACATTTTTCTGGGTAAAACAATAATTAATATGAGTCTTGTTTAAATCATGAAAACTCTAAACTATATTCTTAAATGCAGAATAAAGTAATTACATCTCTTCTTTGAAAACGACATTGGAAATAAAAGGCTTGGGAATTTTTTTCAATTCTTCTATCACTACTATCTTCTATCATACAAAATATTACTGTAAGCATAGATTATTGAAAGTGCAGACTATTGGTTTCATTTAGACAATTCGCTGTTTCTGATGTTTCTTTTGGTTAGACTCCTTGCTTCATTTCAAAAACGTTACTATTGTTCTAAATTGTTCACTATAAACCAAGAATTTGCTCAATAACTTCGCCCATAAAGGTACCCGTACGATGATTTGACGATTTAGCCACTTTTTAAATGTAATTTGTCACTCTAAAGGCTGCAAACTTGAAACGAAAGACATACCACCGCAAAACTTTAAAAATGAAAAAGGAACAGGATGATACTGATTCATACTGTTTATAAACTAAAATGCTAATATTTACGGCCCAGTTCCAGAAGACAACAACTCACAATACTGTCTTGAGATATTTCCGTTTTAAAGTTTAATATTACTATGAAAACGTGAGTTACATCACTTGAACTTGAAATTTATTATAAACTTTGTACTATTACGCCATAAATTTCAAATTCAAGTGATAAAATTGCATGAAACTTATGACATAAAAGAACAAAATTAATAATAAATTTCAAATTCAAGAGATATAAACTAACATTTTCAAGAGTGATGTAACACAACAGAAAAGCGACGATAAGAGTGCGAGACTTCGCTGCAACGAAGTCGCTCCCAGCCGTGGCACTGAATCCACAGCTTACCAGAGTTATTTATTTTTTAAAATATTATTAATTTGTATTGTTACGCAGTAGTTTCACATTCAAGTAAAAAAAAATTGTGTGAAATGTATGACAATAATAAAAAATTAATAATAAATTTGAAATTCCAGTGGTGTAAACGGACATTTGCGAGAGTAATGTAACGAAACAGAAAAGCGATTTTAAGAGAACAAGGCTTTTGGAACCATCGCTGTTGCGATTCCGTTTGCCGTCCCAGTTCAGAATCAAGAACTTCCCAGTGTTATTTATTTTTTTAAATTATTATTATTTTTGTATTGTTGCCGCCATAAATTTCACATTAAAGTATTAAAATTGTGCGAAATGTATGACAAAAATAGAAACTTAGTAATAAATATGAAATTACAGTGGTGTAAACAGACATTTTCAAGAGTACAGTAACAGAATAAAAAAGTGATGATCAGAGAGCAAGACTTTTGAACTCCTTCGCTGTTGCGAACTCGATCCCAGCCCCGCTCTGAATCCAAAGCATGCCAGCGTTCCAGCGCTGCTTCGGCCCGCGGGGGGCGTGGCGCGGGTGGGAGGGGAGGGAGGGCGGAATTTCCGGCATGTGGCGCGCGCCTCTGGGATTGTCTGGGGGCGGGGCCGCGTCTCCGTTTCTTTCGTCGCTCCGCGGACACCTTGAAAGCGCGCGCCGTCCGCACCAGTGGCGGCAAACGCGACGCCCTCCCTTCCTCCTCGCCCCCTCCCACCCCGACACCGCCGCCGCGGCGCAAAACGCATATCGCTAATTAGAAATCTCCATCGAGGCGGGGCGCCCGCCAGCCCGCGCGCCCGCGCGCGCACTTTGAGGCAAAGAGCGTCTTTGTGCTCTCTTTGAGCTCCGCCGGGCGAATTTTCTTGATGATGCCCCACACACGCGCGCGGCGGCAACGCCTGACAGCGCGTTTTTGTTTCAACCCCGTTCTTCCGCCGCCGACCGGCGAGGGCGCGCTCAGAGGTCACACGCGGGGGCGCGCGGCGGGACGGAGTGAGCGGGGGCGAAGTTGAGAGGGGATGGGACGGGAATGAGGGAATGGGGGATGTTGAGAGTGAGGAACGGGACGGCAAGGGCGTGGAAAGGCGAGGGCGTGGGGGGGGGGGTTGAGCGAGAGGGAGGGTGAGAGCGCGGGAGGGCGAGTGTCTGAGAGGGCGAGTGTCTGAGAGGGCGAGTGTCTGAGAGGGCGAGTGTCTGAGAGGGCGAGTGTCTGAGAGGGCGAGTGTCTGAGAGGGCGAGTGTCTGAGAGGGCGAGTGTCTGAGAGGGCGAGTGATCGAGGGAAGTCAACAGTGCCGGAGGGAAGAAGGCGGCGAGTAGCAATTGGGATGGGTTTGAAAGAATGGTTTGTCTCTGAAAGCCAGTGGCGGAGGAAAGGGCAGAGTAAGTGGAAGGACGGCATGTCGGGTCTAGGACAAAGAGTAGCAAATCGATGATGCTAAGAGGAAGGAGGGAAGTGGTGTGCGATGTACGTAAAAAGCGAGGTGTCGCGTTGAGGGCGATGGAAGAACGGCGGCGCGTGGGCGTATGAGGGCAAAGCGGGGCGGCGCAGCGGGGTGAGCGCGGGGAGTCGTGGCTCGTGTGTGAACCTCGCGCCCTCCGCGTGCGCCGTGGAGCGCGCGTCGCTAATAAAGATTAAGCCAACAACATGAAGCGAGGGGGAGGGAGGGCGGTGCTCGGCGCCCGTCAAACTTCGGCGCGAATTTTTCTGAATTTGAAAACTAATAAACGCTCCCCGGAACGGGCGAGGAGGGCGGTTATTGCACGGCGCCCGGGGGCAATTAATTAATTAAGCCCATTGGGCAAACGCCGCCGCCTCGCCTCGCTTCTTTGGCCCTCGACGCCTTTTGCGCGCTGCCCGCTCCATGGGAAGTTCATCTTGTGGAGAGACAACGAAGCATCTAGTTCAAATCAGCAACATTTGCAGCGAAATAATATCCCTGTCGTACTACGTGATTCATATATTTACCTTTTTACACTAATACAAATAATCATTTTGATCATTGATCATACTTTAAAATATAAATATCATACCTACAAGCAAAAAACTTAAGAGAATTGTGAATTTGCTGAATTTTATTAGTCATAAACTTTTTTACATATTGCATATCATTTAATAGAACAGTTCAACAAAATGTTAATTACCTGAGATAGTTGAAATATAGTTTGTAAATAATTTTAGAAAAATACATCGCTTATAGTACATGTCTGATAAATTAGATGAAGTGGAATGAATTCAGGAGAGAATTTAGGGTCACCAACACTACACACTTTCTCATAATATTGGTAACAGTTACGTAATACTAAAATACAACATAATGGAACTTCTATTCTAATCACATTTCGGCCATCTCTTATAAAAGCTCTAACCACACGAATGTGAGACTATAGAAGAAATACACATATTTATTTTTTTTTTAAATATGTAAATTGTATGAAAATGGCTTTGTGGCATTGAATTCAATGTAACATGAAATCATGAAACACGTTTTCATAGTAATGAATGTGTTCCATGTTCAAGAAATAACCATCAACTCTATCCGTATAGTGCCTCCGCAAGTGCAAGTGGGTCTGTATTTTATCCATAAATAAAATTAGCTAGCACTGTTCCCAGATCTGGTCTCTGTATTTTTATTTATTATTCACGACTTATTTAAGGGAATGACATAGGGCAAGCATGACGCTTTCACATTACTGTATCCGGCATACTTGGTCTCCTTGCGCTTTTCTTTCGTCACACATCTAAAGAACTAGACGATTGTAATGGGAAGCCTCCACTCTACTTTGGCCCCAACTGGGAAACGAAGTAAGGGGTGTTGATAATAAAGGTGTGTGGGACTCATTGAAAATAAGGCGGCTCATTTTCTGACCCAATGCTAATATTAAACGTACTGGGATGAAGTACATAGTCCATTATGAAAACTTACATACCTCGGAAGAGAGTTATTACTTGAACAAAATTCAGACAAGATTTCAGAAAAAAGGATGTTGGAACATTATTCATTTGAGAATCGAACTAGTGAGTAAGAGTGTACCAACATCAATCTTTGACCTGTTCTTCATTCTTGGGAAATTACAGATGCATTCGTCTCTCAGCTACATACGTAGTATATTTTGTCACAAATTACATCACCGTATTTTACTTCTTTTTTCACAATGTTAAACTAATGATAATTTTTATTATGGTAAATTTATATTATTATTATTATAATATTATAATATCATTATTATAACAATAATATATTATTATATTATATTATTATTAGGGTAAATACCCTTAGTTATCATGAAATACTGTGAGCTTATTAATATAAATCATCTGACGGTCAGGAAAAGGAATGTGTTTCTTACAGGCCGCAATAGGGCTTCGCCGGCGTGACGAGATCAGTACGGGCCCTAGCGCCTGACCGCTCCGTGAACTCTCGCACTATACACCTGCGTGCAAAGGTGGAAGCAAGTAGTTAGAAGGTGCGAAGCGGGTAATCTCTACCCAAGGCGAATCCGTGCTAGTTCCCCCAAACAGTCTCGAAAACAAAACGCTGTCTACGTGATTACACAGCGCGCGCCAGAAAAGTCTCTCCGCAGTAGCATCTTGCTAGTGACCTACTGAAATTATGTTGGTAGTGCGATGGTACAAGATGCTAGAAGTATTGTCCCCTTCACTTATTTCTCAGTGGTCTGGCTGCTACCAACATAAACAAAAAACAAAATGTCGTTTTAAATAAGAGGCTCTGATTCGGCTCAGTACGGAGATACTTTGCTGGTGCATTGTACAAACTACCCACGACTCCATTTCCTCCTTATACATATCTATCTCATCGTCAAAACGCTCCTCTCTGCATGTCTGCAGTGTCTTTGACATGCAGACAGTTCCTCATCACAATACTTATTGATATTTCGCCTCCTTACAACGGTGCCCTCGTTTGGATTGTGTTGTCTTCGACAAGCATCTTCACAACAATATCTGGTCGTTACCAGTGCGACAATATTTTCATCAATTACACTGCCTTGTGTTCGAGAAGCAGGTTCTTAACGTTCTGTTGTCTTCGGTATCCCAATGAATCTGCCTTCTCCGTGAACCGCATTGCGGTACGTGTGGTATGGCATTCGCATACTCATTCCTCTGGGCACGGTGATTCGTGAGCTGGGGTCTACATACCACTGCTGCCTAAGGTCTCAATGGGAATGAATACTTGTTCCTGTCCATTAGTGTAGTTAAGGGACCACATACGCGCCCCTTAATCGCTGAAATGCGTTGTGGCATTCGCAATCGACCCACCCGAGCACTGCTGAAGTCCACACGTTACGACGAGATAATCTTACGAACTACAAGCCGTGTGATAAAACAAGTGACATACATCACTAAAGATCTATTAAACCTCTCTCCTCATAATTCACATAACACGCGAGTAGAAATTTCAACCTGAAGATTCTCTGCATGAAGCTCAATATCAACTTGCACTCAATTTTAATGTACATTACATTTCAAATTAAACGGTAAGTACAATGTTATTAATTCTAATTGACGTGACTCGTTTTCAGTCTTTCATACATTTCATTCATCTAACCAGCATCATCCCTCTCAATTCAAGGTTCTATTCTACGTCCAGGCGTGGCGTTAAATTCTTTCATTCAGAGTCGGGTCCTGTCATTTCACTGCCCTACCCTAATTTTCACCACCCTCATGTACCCTGGCCTGCCATGTCGCGTCTTTTTCTCGTTCTACCCGCCAGCCCTCTTTCCATTCCTCCGCCTAACTCGCTCTACATCTCTTGGCCAGCGCTGCCACTACGACCACAATTGCAACCACCGCTACGGACAGCGGTGATATGTTGCAAACTCCCGACAAACCTCCTTTAACAATTTGGACCTTCAATTACTCCAAGCTTAATCATACTATCGAAATGAATGAAAATGCATTTAGTAGGAAATTTTATGGGCTTTAAGAAACATTTCTATCTGTAACGACACAATTTTGATTAATTCGTGAAAACGGAAAGAGCGTCCACTTAACTTTTTCACTAAGGGTTAGGAAAGAGGTATATGTGTACTTTTTCTCATGCACACAGTTACTTTTCTCTTGTTTTAATGGTCACGTATACGAACTTTCATCAAGATTTGGGTAAACTTGTAGATTTGGATAAGAAACAAACATTTTTTGAACAAAAACTTAATAATTTGAAAAAGTAGTTAAACTTATGACCGACGGAACACAGTAGCGTTTAGTGAAACCGTGGTCAAAAGCGGTTCAGCCGTTCCAGATTTTGCCCCGAACACAGGCAGACAAAAATCGTATTAACAAGTGAATCTAAACAAGAATACGAAATTAAAAGTTATGTTGAAATCAATGAAACATTAGTTATATGCTCACTAGCAATAATATCAATTATTATTTTTATTTGTAGATTGGTTGTCGACTGTTGTTGTAGGTTGTTATTGTTGACTGTAGATTGTTATTGATCCCAACTTATATCTAGTGTTTGACCTATTACAACAGCAATAAGTATTATTTTCATTAAATGCTATTAAGGAACGATCATAACTCAAAATTTGTATTTTCGAGTGGCGCCAGTGTTGCAATCCATGAACGATACGACAAAAACTGCTCGAACAACTGTAGTTCATCAAAAACATATCAAAATATACTCAATTAAACCAGACATTTTAGAATAATGTGAGCTTACGACATGAATCCATATTTATGATAGAGTAGGGTATTACATCCCTGCAGAGTGGATTTAGTAATCAAGGGTGACAGAGATCGTCAAAATTCGTAATAAAAAGCGCATTCCCCGCGGGTTACAGCGCGGGCTTAGCAGGAGATTTCCCGTAAGGCAGCATAAGCGATATTGTTTCAGAGCGGGACGTGCATTGCGTCACAACGCACCAGCAGCTCCGTCGGCGGTGCAGCGAGGGGGCCGCTCCCCGGGGGCCCCGCGCCCCCCTCGGCCGTGGGCGCTGCTGCTTTTTGATTAAGCGCGCGTAACTGGCTGCGCTTAGCTACGCGCAGAGGGTGCTGTCTCGTGCGGACCTGCCTGGCTCCACACCGGCGCTGGAGAAGCAAACGTGTGCAAGAGTTTTAACTTAAGCACCGCTAAAATTTCGAATGCAGTGGCACAGATTGCACGCATTAATAGTGTAGCATTGCCAAGCGGTGTTTCAAGAAGCAATGGGCGCATTCCAGAGTTAGCCAATGTGCTTGTCAAGTGAAAGTCGCGTTTCGTAGAATTATCTTAAAGACATTTTATTTCCAATTGCATTACTTGTGTTAACAGCACAAGGTTTCTTAAGGCTCTTAATAGAACTTAAAAGTGAAAATTTAAAATATTATGTATAGATGGGGAGGTGAGGAGCGGACGGCGTCCCTTCGTCATAAGTGACCACACGCCCATTTTTACTTTACAAATAACTAACTAATTGAAGTAAACAAACAAGAAATCAAAAACATTACAATAGAAAATAGGTACAATATTAACATAAAAATTCAAACAATACAAGGCATTTCAACAATGCCGTCTTAGAAGTAAAATTACGATCTAATAATAATTTTATGAAGAATAAGGGTTGTTACGAACAACCAGTTATGCTAATACAGTAGAATGGAAAGAAGTGGTGACACCCAAGTTTCCGCCCAGGCGGAATCCATCCAACTACGCCGGCGTTGCTCTCCATATCCTCTCAACGCATCGCCCTGTCGTTCTCGCCTCTGGTGACCTCAGCCCCCACCGTGCTATCGGGCGCCCGCAGGGGGTCATCGCCCATGTTTAACCTGCTCCAGTTGATACCGCCGACTTCTCATAGCAAGTGCTCCTCCCCAGTGACCTGCACCAGAGTCGCACTTCCATCGCCCCGCCCCGCCCCACCCCTCGACGCTCCTTGCGCTGTC
>BOPP01000146.1:278659-299334 GCA_017312745.1 Gryllus bimaculatus
AGGACGGGATGACTGACAGGACGGATAGACTGAGAGGATAGGATTAGACACGACGTGATAGACTGAAGACGGATTAGACTGACAGCGGAATAGACTGACAGACGGATAGATGACAGACGGATGACTGAACAGACACGGGATAGACTGACAGAACGGATAGACTGCGACGGTAGACACGACGGACAATGAACGACGTGACAGACTGACACAGGAGCGGAAGCAGGACGGATAAATGACAGACGGATTAGAATGAAAGACAGTGACTTAGATGAACAGACGGATTATGAGATGACAGACGGATAGAAGAACAGACGGATAGAGACATGAGGCAGACATAGCACAGATAGAAGGCAACGGATTAGACGAACGGACCGACGGATAGTACGGACAGACGGGATAGAGACAGATCGGACAGACGGATAGACGGGCAGAGGATAGACGGACAGAACAGACGGATAGACTGACAGACGGACAGACTGACAGACGGATAGACGTTTATAAAACAACACTTTGTCAGTATCGGGGAACTCCAAAATGCGTATTTGCGTCGAAACCTTGATATCGATTAGCCGCAGCATTGCATTACTTTCTTCATACTACGTATATACGTACGTATTCAAGAAAGAAACTAGTGGTGCTACAGAATGGCATAGAATTTCTTGTAGTTATTGTTTTTAATTTTCCTGGTGTGGGAAAGCTTCATGTCCTTGCCTTATCCCATTGCATAGTGATAATTTTAGTAGTCATTTAGTGATGGACCCATGAGATATTTCCGTGAATAATTAATTAGAATTAAAGAATAGCGAAGAGATAGCATAGTAAAGAGAGTGATATAGGATGCACGTAGGTGGTTAGCCAATGGGGCATGGATTAGCATGGATATTAAATAATGTCAACAATTCGCCACTATTACAACTGGGACCTAGAAAGACTCACTGCAGAGACAGCAGCAATCGTGGCTCTTAACTAGCGGAGCAGTTAAAAATATATACTACGTGTAATACACACATTAAATAATATAATGAGGAAAGAAACTACTGATTAATAAAATATAAATAATTAGGTAAATATTAATATATTTATTTCACAATTATTGATCTCGTTCTTTTAAGAAATGCTATGGTCTAGAAAAAAACACGATGCCCCTCAATAAAATGTGTGTGTGTGTGTGTGTGTGTGTGTGTGTGTGTGTGTGTGTGATTTCCGTGATGTTGAGAGTTCCCTGCCTAATGAGGCATGCTCTCGGACGGCGTGCTTACCGGCGCGAGGAGCTTCCACCGCAAATGGACCCCGCTGGCCGCGGGCGCCGTCGAGTGTCGCCGCTGGCCGTGCTGCGCGGCGCAGGTGGGTTCGCGTCCCGGCGTGCGCGCGCCGCCGCTCTGCCGCTGACAGGCGGCGCCGGCGGCACGGCGGCGCACGCGGAGGCGGCCACCTCAAAGAGCGGTGGAGCCCCCCCCCTCCCCCTCCACTGCGACTGATGCGCGGCCGCGGAGAGACGAGCCCTCTGGCGCCTCCGGACCGCATCCTCCGCTCTCCATTAGATTACATTTATTAACACTGCTATTGGCAATAACATGTATCAGATTCACTGATGCACTTCGAAAGTTCATGGGTTTTTAATGAAATCATTACCCGCGCTGTATTGTAAATCGTTCTTAATTGTACTCTAGCGAACTTTATAAAGAAAAAAAAAAAAAGCTGCCCAGGCAAGGATAGTTTCTCACAATAGAGAAACTATCTTATGAACTTCGTGCAAAGAACCCCGCAAATGGAAATGTTAATTTCAAATTTGAAGGCATTCGAGGTGGGTCAGAACGGTTGGGAAATATGTTATAGTGGCCATGGTAAATGATACCTGGAATTCTCATATGTAAGTTCTTAAGTAGGCACAAAAAACAAATTTTTCCTAAAAGTTTAGGGATATTTCACAAAATATTGTTAGAAAATATTTAGAGACGTTATCAATTAATGCAATGCTTTCTACTACTTCCTTTGATAAAAACAGTTTATTCTTATTACAATTTTAAAGAAAATGTTTGGAGTTACTTTGGACAGAATTGAAAACCTCCAATGAGTTTCATGTAAAAATACACTTGTACAGTACGGACAAACAGTCGGGCAGTCAAAGTCGGTGCGAACAGAGGTGTGGACAGACGTTTTGAAAAAACAACGACACTTTTTCGCTCAAGGGTCCCCAACTTGCGTATTTCCGTTAAAATTTCGACTTTGATTTTCCGCAGCATTACGTACTCCATTTATCTATGCAGACAAAAAAATCTGTGTGACACTCGAATTTCTATTTTTAATACACTTTACCAACAACCGAATTCCATTAATAAAGCAAATCTCGCGTCGTAAAAAATTACTGCCTATTTGTCTGTCCGTCTGTATGAATAGATTTGACTAAAAAACTATATAATTTATACACTTAAATTTAATTACATTGTAGATACTAACTACGGGATCAACGTAGCTTTTGTTTAACCTTGATATCCCCAGCGGTTCCGAAGACATATTTGTGTTGATATCCTCCTGATTGTTAAAAATAATTCTCAATCCCTCAGCACTTATTGTTGCTGGGCGTTGGCGTATGACGTGGGGCGGCGTCCAGCAGGACCGGAAGGAGCGGGCAGAGCTGGCGAAACGGGAGGGGCGGAAAGAGCAGTCGGACCGGAAGGTCAGAGAGGAACGGGCGAAGCAGAATAAACGAAAAGAGCGAGAGGACCGGGAGAAGCGAAAGGAGAGGATGGAGCGGGGCAGCAGACGGAGGTAAATTCAAAGAGCAGGCCGAGCGGAAGGAATTGGCGTGGCGGAGAGGCGGAAGAAGCAGGAGATGCTAGATGAGCGGGAGAAATAAATAGAGCGGAACAGGATGGGTAGACGGGGGGAGGAAGTGTTGCCAGGGCGGCCATGTCATGAGGACGTGTGGGAGCGAGAGAAACATGTAGAGCGGAAGGGGCTGGTTGGGCGGGGTGGGGATTGTGATCAAGACAGTCATGGCTTGCCGGATAGAGCGTGCGGGGGAGACGGGCGGAGCACTCGGGGCTCGCGTGTCTGCTTAATAGACCAATGTGAGAAATATATATCCGGGAAATCAGCTAGTGGTTCGTATAAACTACGTACACGAGAGAGTAAATATAAATACTGCGTAAAGAATATTCACTTTCCCTCACATTCGCTTGAGAATTAAGCGTAAGCGTGAAACTGGTAATGTTGTCTGGACATCGAATTCTGCTGTGCAAATGGTAATTCGCGCCGCTCACATGTTTTTCAGTATGCGCAGAATCGTCTCAAATTCGTTTCTCAATCCTGCGCATTTCCGAATTAGTCCAAATTCAGATGTTACCTGGAGGAAAATTATAGAAGCCGGCTGGTCTGTTTGGTATCTTTCCGTGGTTTATGCAGTCAGTACCAGGCGAATGTAGGAGCAGAAGCCTAAAAAAACTGACAACAAACCGCGCGTTTTCCTTCGTCATTCTTGTTTTATTCTCTCCCCTTATACACACGTAATACAATACCACATCTCTCAGGAGATCAGCCGGAAGCTTCAAGCTGGACTGGGCTGCGTAGGTGCTTTGCTGGGTGAGGTACATGGAAAGGGAAATTCCCTACGACGTGAGAGTTGGCGCCGAATACCACCATTTAGCGAGGAAGGAATCGCCGGCACCTCCGGAGATACAATTTTCACTGAACCAACAGGACTGACGACTACTGCACACTTTTGATTGAACTTATGTCATTGGACACCATAATCGCGTGTGTTTAAAAGAACATTACATATGGCGATTCAGTCAGTAACTCTTCATAAAATATTCCCTTGACATTCAACTTACCTTAAAAACTTCGAAATAAAGGTAAGTTCCCAAAATAACTTCAGCTTTAACTTTCTAATGACCTACTTCAGACTCATCGCAAGTAAGTAGGTCCAAACTTCTTACTTTCTACTTTTAGGGGGTTAAAACCTCTGATAATTTTGTAAACTTTGAGCAATGTCCATAAAATATTAACGATATTCCGTGTATTACATGGGGCAATTAAAACTTTTAATATCTAAGTTCCACATATACAAGACATCCGCTCAGAAATTTTTCAAAAAAGCAAGTAAATGATCGCTACATTGTTGAAACAATGGCCAATGAACAATGTAAATATGTCTAGAAAGATTCTAAGAGATATTAAAATCATTCGAATTTTTCTCTTCAGTAATTATTTACGTCACAGAGTCATTTTTATGATAATTATAATGAAATCGCGACTATTCACAGTTGTCCGCTGACGAACACAAAGGTTTCGGTATTACACATTATTTACGTCATTAATTCAGAAAGTTATTTACAGGATGAGTAAGATGTTTCAAGGTGAAGAAACGTTAGGAGCCGGGACCGGAATTTTGAAACGAGTACGTATCCGATCGTGAAAATCTTGATGAATGTTTCGAAATTTGACTTACAAATTTTGTTTCCCGCTTTGAGGCATTTTCTTCTTTTTAATATTAACTAGTGGATCCGGCAAATCGTCGCTTTTGCAATGTATTTTGCAATGCTTTTGCAATGTTTTTGCAATGCTTTTGCACTTAACATGCTGCTGGTCACGTGATTGTTAATCATGTTTTATGCTACGCTACGCAAAAATTTCAATAGACGAAAGACTTTCTCGCGAGTGTGGTTCCGTCTCTCTCCCCATC
This sequence comes from Gryllus bimaculatus, assembly GCA_017312745.1. Lineage (NCBI taxonomy): Eukaryota > Metazoa > Arthropoda > Insecta > Orthoptera > Gryllidae > Gryllus > Gryllus bimaculatus. The sequence continues at coordinate 283,344 of BOPP01000146.1, forward strand.
TCTCTGTCTTTCTCTCTTTCTCTGACACTGTTCTGTTTGTTTCTGTATCTGTGAATCTGTTTTCTTGTGTCTATCTCTGAATTTGTATCTCTCAGGAGAAATTCCACAATCGCAGTGGCAGAATACGTAATGAAGACGTCTTTATAATCGTACCTCAGAGTGCAACGGGTTGTGTGAGTCGTCGTTACGTAGAGCGCTCTAATCAGGGTACTTGAGTCAGCAAAATATCATCAGTAACGCGCATTTATGTGCGCAGGCATTCCCATCGTACTATGCCTACATTCTTCCTGGAAGTGCAAGCAATAAGTTGACAAAGTTTTATTGCAATCGGATCAACGGTACAGCCGCGAATTATGTATGAACCAACAAAGAAAGAAAGAAAGAAAGAAAGAAAGAAAGAAAGAAAGAAAGAAAGAAAGAAAGAAAGAAAGAACAAAAAAACGAAGAAACAAATAAGCATTTTCTTTTATACATTAGATATTGCATAATATTCAAGCGCATATAATCACTAACTTCTGACGTCACAGCCGAATTACATCCTTGCTATATCATTAGTGAAGTTCTTGCAATCCTAAAAGGTAAATGAGAAACGAACTGCATAGTAGGTGTAGCATTCTGTTCCACTTTCCGGTCTGAGCATTCATAATGAGACACAGTTCCTTTCCACACACCTTTCCTTCCCGCCCCTCTCCCCCTCCACTCCGCTCAGCCCCACCACGTCCTTGGCCCTGCTACTTTCGACGCTACGACACCTCACGACCCGCCTATCCACTTCGCACTGGCTCCACAGCTTCCCTTGATTTATAGCGTAACCTTTGACAGGCGAAACGAGATGAAATTTATCTAGGAAGACCTGGAACTTCTCCTTCCGCATTTATTTTCGTAGCAATTTCGATACTCTATAATTTTAAAAAATCAACTCAAACACGATTATTTATAAATAGTGAAAGAAATCAGAGAAATTTACCAAAAGCTTTCAGAAATGTTTAAAACATTACTGAAGGAAATGTTTTTAGAATCGTATTTAAGACGAAGAGCCACATTACTTGATTTAATCGTAGATATTAGAACGTGGGCTCGTGGCAGTGATTATAAAATCTTCGAGGCATTCACTGACATCCCAAATTCCAAGCCTGAAGGATCTCACAGTTCAATCTAGGGAAAGCAATTGGACGTTTCGGAAAGTAAAACTTCGTCCATAATTGTTTTCAAAATAGGTATCTTTTGATTATTTTGAATTTCGGTTGATGAATGCAGGGGCTATTTAAAGCCGACCCTCATTTCAAAGGGAGGCCACACAATGCGTCACGTGGGGGCGCGGAGGCGCTATCTGTCCTCGCGAGCGGAGCTGTTGCTCGTCGCCACGCGGCCTCCGCTATCGAGTTCACAACCGCCCCCGCCTCCTCTCCCGCCCCAGCCACCGCGCGGACAATGCGGCAGGCGATAACCTTCCGCGCCGCCGCCTCGCCAAGTTCCTAACAGGCGCCTCGGCACACCCGCCCTTTCCCGCCCCGCCCCGCTGCCTCCGTCCCACCAGTCCCATCCCGCCCCGTCCCGCCACGCCCCTCTCGTCCTTCCCCGCCTCGTCCTGCCACGCCCCGCGCCGCGCCGCACCGCCGGGGAGGATGTCGGAGGAACTGCGGGACGAACAGGGGAGGGCGGCGACGAAAGTCACTCGGTCGCAGTCGGGAGAGGGGGTAAGGAAGCAGTGTGGTGGGGGAGGACCTTGGAGAACCAGGCTCCTCTGCAGACTGCGGTTGCGGCTGGAATGTATCCCGGAGTGTATCCCGCGTGGTTTGTACATGCGAAAGTAGACGTGATTAATAACTCTGATATCAATGAATATTTTCCTTGGCCTTTTTTCTTCCAAAATATTTGTTTTGCCGCTCAGGCCTGTGTAATCTCTAAAAATGCTGTAAAGGGTGACTACACATCTGCATAGAACCTGAAACTCCAATACGGCTAATGTGTGCAGTTAAGTATTATACGTGGTCGCATAATGAATCATTGAAAAACATTATTTGCGATATTTTTATTTTGACCTGGACAGAATTTACCATAAAAATAAAAACAATTATATAAACAATTTCATCAAAATAGGAAGTAGTGGGAGTAGTTATTTTCACATTTTCTTCATATACACATTTTCTTCTATACCAATGGAGACTTTTTTATAGGAATGAACTAGCACTCCCTTCACTCTCTACAACAGAGAAGCTGTCGGTATACCCATGTATTATATTTAAAGAATCTGATATCTGCAGTTATCGGGAAAAATCGTTGCCATCGTTTGCTTTCCGCAACAATCGACTTTTCCGGCGAGGCAAACCCATGATGCTCACAGAGCGCGAAGAAAGTCCTTCGTATTAAACAAATATTGTTCGAAACATACGTGGCGATTTCAAAATATTGTATTGCTGAAAAATGGCTTTGAATTTCAAAAAATCTTAACAGGGAACATTTTGTAATTTAACAGGTTCTAAAATAACGATTGTCTCTCTTGATTGAACATTAGCCGCCAGTGATTCGTGAGGTGTAAGACAGGATTTCTAGTATCTGGTTAAGTCTGCGTGCCAAAAGTAAGAGCGGCGACCGGAGATCGAACCAGGAGCGTGCCCATTGACGCGTGTCGAGATAAGCACTTCTCTAGGTAGCGCGGGGCATGGAGTGAGGAAGGGAAGTTAGTTGGGTGGAGCTAGACAGAGCGGGTCACAGTGGGGAAGGAGAAGGCATGCAGTGGGGATAGAGTGGCGGTGGAGCGTGCGCGTGACCGGATAGAGGAGGTGATGGGAGAGCAGTGGAGTGGAGGAGCGGGGCGGGGCTGGGCGGACTGGCGGGGGCGGGGTGGAGCGAGGCGGGTGGGCGGGAGTGGGGGGGCGAGAGCGGGGCTCGGCGGGGCGGAGCTGGGTCTGGGCGAGTTGTTGAGCCGGGAACGGGACGGGGTCGGAAAGGGGAGGGGCAGCGGGGCCGTAGAAGGGTCGGTGGCAGGGACGAAGTATGGAGAGGGGGAGGTGAGGCGGGAACAGGTCGTGATTGGAGTGGGAGGTGGATGAAGGGGAGGGGACGGGGGTGAAGGCGGAGGCGGGACTGAGAAGCGAGCGAGAGATAGGGTGGAGCTTGAAGTGGCAGGAGACAAGGAGTAGGAGTGACGAGGCAACGGTGTGTGTGTGTGTGTGTGTGTATGCATGTTCATGTGCATGTGCATGTGCGTGTGCGTGTGTATGTGTGTGCGCGCGCTGAAGGCATGACTGTGACGGGGCGGTTCTGAACTCGATAGCAGCGACCACTGGGCGACGAGCAACAGCGACAAGACAGACGGCGGCACCGCGCCACGACGCTTCGCATTGCGCAGCTTCCATTTCAAATGAAGGTCGACATCAATAGCATCTGCATTCATCACTCAAAAATCAATGGAGAGCTATTCCGAAGATAATTTGAGAGCAATTAATAAGATTACAATTATAAACTAGTGCTATTGAGATTTCTTCTTCCGGAAAGTTCCTGCTATAGAAGAAAGATGGGGCGGGGACGGGCGGGAGACACGTGTCGGCAGCGACAGAAACTCCGTGAGCGTTGGAGCTATTTCCTGGAAAATGTCTATGGCGTGCGTTTGTTTCAAAAGGAAAGAGGAAGCACATCGCGATAATGTGGCGAAAGATATACCAAAGAAAAAAGTTTATACAAACAATTTAAACCAAGGGTAATAATTAAACAATGAGTAACTCTCTGAACCATCTGGTTTATTCGATTAATCATCAATAAAAGTTACATTATCAACACAAATAATCACAGGAAATTTCTAAATACCGATTTCTAGGTACGATTTCTACTTTGCCGTCTACCGGTAAATATTTCTTTCTACAACTGAGGACAAAACAGTCGGTAGTAATATATGTCGGAACCAATTTCTAGAAATATGTGGTTTCGCATTACAATATTTTGGAATCAAAAATTACTTGACACACCTCAGAAATTGCACTTCTGGAACGCAATGTTGCTGTTATAAACTGAAATATCTGCTTTGTCTTTAGTATTCACTCTAAAGAGGTTTTGTTTTGTCTCGCATAACCTTAACCGCATAACCGCATATGCTTAAATTTTTTGAGTCCGGTTCTGCGAGGACTCTTTATTTGACACATATCAATGATGAAAACACGATTTACGCCGATCCACGCCACATCTGTCATATATGCTTTGCATTTTCTTTATGTACTGTATTTTCACTTCACGAAAAAGGAAATGTCTTTTCCAAAAAAAGGAAGATGTTCCAATTTGTACCTCCAATTTGTAGTCAACATGGAATTGAATATAATGATGAAGTCTTCACAACTTACGATATCCTCTTTATTGAAGTTATCTAAACGAATTTTCAGTCGGGAAGGGAGAGTTTACATTTGTGCCAAAACTTTTTGTATTTGAAGAACCGCTCGACACGTGGACAGTGCAAATACACAAATACAATTAATTAGAACAAAACAGCTCATAATTGATCTCTAATATATATCAGGTTTTGCTGACCATGTAATTAATAATATTTTTTTGCATATAGTGACATACGTTTGCTTGTTTTGTGATGGAACCACTAATGTTATGATGAATATGTCACTTTCTGATGTCTATGAAGTCCAGATGATATTAGCTTATTATTTAATAGTTATTTATGATACGAGTAGTAAAAGTGACATTTTATTTTGTGAGTAGTAAAGTGCGATACGAGGCTGGTAAGGCTAACTGGCGCAATCGTAGGAACAAAATAAAATCACTTTTACCGCCTGAGTCAAACACAATTTTTTAAATAGCCTCACTGACTTTCATTTTAAAATACACACATAACTTCATTGATTAGTATGATACATCATGGAACATAGTAGCCAATGCTGTCAGACGAAAGTGTTTTGTTTTCTATGTTGCATTCATAGGTTTACCAGAACATTTGAGCATCGTCTCACTTTTAGCGCTAGTGTTAAAAAACTGAATTTTAAGCACGCTTTTAATGCTCTACTAGAGTCTGTTTAAAAACATTTTTATACTTATGAATTGTACATTTGTCATTTCATGAAAACCCACATAAAGCACTCAAACACTCTTTAAAGGATTATCGGGATTTACGGTAGCTAACGATGAACTTTCTAAACTTTGACACATGAGCCGAAAACGTTAAGACAAGAAAAAACAACATTCATTTGAATTCCATCATGATAGCCGCTCACTTTTCCCTTTAACATGCATTTTCATCCTTTCAAAATCAACGAGACATGTATAAACGAAAAAATATAATAAAATGTGAAAAATATAAATAGAATACAAAAAATGCACAGAAAATTAGAAAATTGAAGCAAAAGTAATACCAACACTGCTGAAAGCAAATCATAATCTCTGACACTTGGAGATTTTCTAGAAGAATAAAATGGATCATGCGAGGATAGCATCGGCACGTAGCTCTGCCGTAAGTTTGGGAATGAGTAGATGACAGAAAACGAAGGATTGTGCGCAGTCCCTCGCCCACATTCCAAGGTAATGTTTTGGAATTTGCCTAGAAGGGGTTAGGGAACAGTCATCAGAGCTGTCGAGAAACGAATTAGATATTGGTAGGCAGCACAAACCGGGAGTTGTCAAACATATGAGGCAAATTTCCATCACCTAACCGTCCCCACCGTAGAGTACCGGCCACTGCCTCTCAATCATTGGTTCGCGCAAGCCATAATGCATCAGCCAAGCCCTCACCACTACCAGCATTGGTAAAATACATAAATTACAGAACTTCACAACATATTGTTAGTATCACCCGCAACTCGGGAAATCCAAGTCCACGTATCAACAAATTTCTTATGTTTTTACATCCTTCTAGCAATCGCAAAAATTAAACATGACATTACTATAATTTTAAATATCTAAATATTTTCGAATGCGCAAACTACATTTCAAGGAGGTAAAAAACACTGGAGGAAGAAGAGCGGACGCCAAGCGAGGGGCGGAACCGGGCAGACCGACCCGAGTAACAGGGAAGGCGCGGGGAGGGCCGTGCGTGCCTGGGCGCGCCGTGGGACCCCGGAGAGCGGAATCATAATACGCCCCTTGATTTCATTCCGCGCGGGGCGACGCGTCGCTTATTGGGGGCCCGTCTGCATGGCGCGTGCCCCCACCTCCACCTTCCCCCTTGCACGACGGGGCGTTGGGGGGGGGGGGCGACGGACCTGCCAGGAACCAGCGCACAAACGCGTATGGTCGGAGGGGGGGGAGGCGGGAAAAATGAACTCATAAATAGACAATTTTTATGTTGTCTTTAAAAGGGGAGAAGGAAGATGTCTTAATGTGAGAATTAAAAAGTCTTTTAAACTGGTAGGTTGGAAACAGCAGTGCGGATCGTGTGAATAGATTGGCCAGCAATGTTTCCCTGGAGCAGGGGTGTCCAACTTGGAAGGCCTCCGCAACTAAAACCTTTAACATAGTTGCGGGTCAATTACTCGGGCGGTCTACAACTACCTCGGACTGTCTATTTCAGAAGTTTGTCCGAATGCTCTGAAACGGGGTGAAGGGGGGATGTTGGGGGATGATGGAACCATGTGTGATATCAGGCCGTATCATCTATAATGTAGGAAAACTTGTTGGTCTGAATTTACTAGAAAAAATATTAAATCTGGACTTATTCAATTATTCATTGAGGCGATGACTTCGACAGGGAGCGTGCGCTAGGCGCGCAAAGTTGAGTCGACGTGGATGCAAGGGAGTTAAATTTTTGACAAATAACCTTTGTCGAGTCCCAATATATGACACCGCGGGCCGCTAGTTGACCAATTCTGCCCTACAGATATGCGAAGATGTTGAAAAAACTGTGTGAAAAAAAACATCTTTTTTCGAAGGGTGGGCAGAAAAATCGACATTTTGATTGTAAATAAACAGGAGTATCTGAAGGGACAAGAGGGATCGAAATACTGGTAAACCTCTGAAACGACCGTATGAATGAGATTCATACAACTCATCTGAACGTACGGAAGTGGAACTAGAAAGCGGCCTGAATGAGGACTGACATTCGGAGTGGTCGTGAAGGGCCATCCTAATCGAGACCATCGGGAGGTGCTGCCGTGAGAACGAGGGCCGGCGCGGGTGGAGGGCATTAGCTGGAGCGAAAGGGTGAGCCTGCCGGTACCAAAGTGAAGGCCGCCCGGCAGAGCGTAAAAAGAAACGCGCGCGGATGAAAGGGCTCCGTAGGTGAGGTCGAGGCGAAGGCCGCGCGGCGCCTCGCGGAGAGCCTGGGCCCAAGGGCGAGCCCTTACGCGGAACGAGCGGCGGCCGGAGTGGGAGCGCCGCGAGGGGGAGGCATTACCGTTGAAGGGCGAGGTTGACGCGAGGGAGCAAGGAGAACGGACCGAGGCGAGTGGGGCTGGGCGAGGTAATGCAGAGCGGGGCGGGGTGAGGGGAAAAGCGTTGAGCAGGGCGAGGAGCAGCGGTTCGGAACGAAGTGCAAGGCGGAGCAGAGCGGCGAAGAACGGGACAGGGTGGGACGGAGCGGAGCAGGGCGTGTGAGTGGGGCGGGCGGGGCGGGGCGGGGCGGCGGGGCGGGCGTGGTGGGGCGTGCCGGGCGGGGCTGGCGTGGTGGGGCGTGGTGGGGTGGGGCGTGCGGGCTGCGTGGCGTGGCGGGGCGTGGCGGAGCGTGGGGAGCGTGGCGTGGCGTGGCGGGCGTGGGAGCGTGGCGGAGCGTGGCGTGGCGTGGCGTGGCGTGGCGTGGGTGCGTGGCGGGCGGGGCGGGGCGTGTGGGGCGTGGCAGGGGGAGGGACGGGTTTCGGAGCCGGGGGCGGAGGGAAGCGGCGGTTTGTGGGGGTGGGCGTGTGATGGGGTCGTAGTGGGGGGTGAAGAGCATTGCGGAAGATAACGGACTGTGATGGGGGCTGAGGAATGGCGTGGAGTGAGGGACGGGGAGGGGCGGGAAAGGGCGGAGGTAGTTCGGGTCGGTTTGGAGGCGGCGTGAGATGAGGATGGTCGGCGCGAGGCTGGGTGAGGAGGGGCGGCGGTCGTGACCGAGCGGTCCCAGCGCCTGCTTACGGCCGCCGACCAATTCGCCCTCGCTTCACTCCGTCCCGTCCGCTTCTCGCGCATCTGCATGGCGCTTCGCGCTGCCGCTTTCAATAACCATAAGCGCGGGGCGTGCGCGAGCCTCGGACGCCGGAAGAGGCCGACGACGCCTCCCCCACCTCCCACGGATAGCGCAGTGACGTCATTACAGGCCAGGGATAGACGGTTCTCGAGGAGCTGCGATACAAACGCCAAATATTAAAAACCGTACTGCAAAGATGGTGAGGAAATACTTAACTTTAAAAGAACCTCTATGCAAATAGTTAAGAAAAGCACAAAAATAAATTAAATATTATAATGATTTATAATTTGTATGAATATTTTCTTCGTAAAACCATGAGGCACACATTTGTTCATGAACGGGTGGCCTACAATATTTAGATTGTATTTCGCAGAAAAACTGTCGCGTCTGATGCAATGGAACGCGTATTAATAACGTTGGTGAGGGTGTTTATAATCATGGTGCCTACGGGATAAGTAGTTTAACCTCTTTCCTCGTGGGGTGAATCAACACCCATCCAGTTGCATCAACGTAACTGAGAATCTATTCAATGAAAATTGTTTTTGAAATTTTATCTGCAAAATGAAACAAATGTCGAATATATACACTATTTTCTATTACTAATGGATTTAGTTTATTGGTTAATTAACTTTCTGAAAGCTTTTTTTCGCTTGTAAGGTGTCGAATAACTTGTTAGCGGGACAACGCACACTTTGAACTTTACATTTTACATATTTTCATTGCCTTCTCTCACAGACAGAGTTTCCAGTCGTTTGTCCAGTTCCCCTAGATTCCACACGTGGAACGCTGGTGACTCCTTGGTTCAGTTCATTGAATTCCAAGTCTTGTGCTGCTCTAACTTCAATATCGCGGCCGTTATTTCAGAAGGTATATTAGAAAGTAGGCGTCCTCATGTTCATTTCGTTTCGGTGAAATCGTATTTTAAATAATTAAGTATCAGAAATATTACTCACAGTACTGAAGACGCTGCTTGTTCCAATTTCTAGTAGTTCCGCTTCTCACTTCTCGTGCCACTGATACAACTGCGTATACCAAATACGTACTGCTAACATCCTGAATTTTATTATGAAATATTAATGAAATAACTATCTACATACGTTTTTACAAAGTCAAATAGTGCATCGTGGTCAAGGCTAATAAATAGGTTATTTGAAATATAATACCTCTGAATATGAACAGTAGCCCATGGTCCGACGCGACCACACAGACCACGCTACCCCAACTATCGGCAGGCATCCACGCGCCCTGCCCGCAGCCAAGAGCGGAGGGGTAGAAGAGTAGGGGAGCGGTATCGGGAGCACCGGAGCTCGACCGCGGCCGCGCACTGACCTGGAAGCGCCGATAGCCGGCGAGCACCGCTTACGCCCACCGAGAAGCGTCTCGCCCTCTCGCCGCCGACTCGCCGACTCGCCGACTCGCGCTCTCGCACACTCGCACACTCGCAGTCTCGCAGTCTCGCAGTCTCGCAGTCTCGCAGTCTCGCAGCCTCGCAGCCTCGCAGCCTCGCAGTCTCGCAGCCTCGCAGTCTCGAAGTCTCGCAGTCTCGCAGTCACGTAATCTCACACTGTCATCGTATCGCCCTGTTCCATTCTTTCGCACCTCACCTACAAAAAAAAACAACAGCCAGCCATTACTGCTGCTGTACTCAGAGCAGTGTTTTATGGCAAGATTTACCTACATGAGTCTGATTGGTCCTTGCCAATTGCAATTGTAGGGACCAATAACGAACTATAATACTAGGTGTTTTTATTGAAATGAAAAATATTCTAAAGATCTATACTGTAATATTAAGAAACAACTGCTTTATTTTAGCAATAACAATGAAGGTTATTGCTTAGGCTACCGCGGCTGGAGCCAGAATATACTTGACTTTACGGGAGATGCCGCTTCCTAGGAGCGGATGTCATTATTTCGGCCGTCATGCAATGAACTTCCTAACGGCAAAGTAGCAGCGCCTCCTGGACAGCCAAGTAGATTATAATGACAATTGTTCAACTATAATACTACTCATACATACTTTGCATAAGACCTCAATGACGATGCAAACTTAGCAGTAAACTTTTCCTTTAAAAACAAGTATTCACGATGAGGAACGAAAGCTGGAACGTAAGTTTTGTGTGAACCAATCATAATTCAACGTATTAAAACTTGATCGATCATCGAACGTAATTATTTTATTCGCCGTATCAAAAAGTCACAACTACATGGCGCAAATTCTTAGTTTGAATTCATTACTCGCATCAAAACCGTTCTCTTACTAGTTCACTACATAAGAATAATGAAATGACACAGCCGCAAACTACCTAAACACAATCTGCAATCAACCTTTCATTTATTTCTTGCGGATTTTGTTATGCATTAATTCCTTTCATTGGTCTTCGGTAGAATTCGGACATAAACTAAACGTAAAAGCTTGGTGCTTGTCAATTCTTAAGGTTACGGATTGACGTTAAGGGTTACGTCAAAGCGTTTACGAACGGTGTCGCTCAATAACTCATTGTTTGCATTGTGAATGAGGCCTTGGGAGAGATCGGTGTAACGCGCAGAGCGCCACGCCCCCTAAACCCGGTCCCGGCCTCGCGACAGCCTCGAAAAGTTACGGGGAGGCCGATGCCGAGGCCGGGTGATTGCTGGCTCTCGGGTCACCCGGCGTCGGCGGCGGCGTCGGCGTCGGCATCCGCCTGTAAATCGCCGGCCTATCAGCCGCCAGATGTCGGGCCCCCAGGAGACGGCAGGGGGCGCGTCGCGAGGGGGGCGGAGGCCGCCAGGGGACCGCGGGCCCTCGGCAGGGGGGGGCCACGTCACTGCGCGCGTGCACCCCGCGATTGCGCTCTTGCAGCGACGCACTTCACTTCACTTCAATTCTTATACGACGAGACGTCCCATTTCCTCGGCGGAAATGTTTTTACAAAGCGAAATTGACAATTAATTGTTTCGTACAAAATGAAACGTACGGACAATGCCATCTCGATTGAAGAAAAGTGGATCTGTTGGCACACGCCGCTGCAGGAAGTGTCACGTTTGCGTAGTCTACTCTGAATGTTATGAAGATTGCTAAAACATAATTCTAATTTCTAATATGGAATTGTATTCTGTTTGCTAATTAGGAATAAATTTAGAAACGGGTCAAATTGTTCATCAAACGAAAGCAAAAACTGAAGCTTGTTTAGTTCATTCTTATTTACATTCTGAAATATTATTTTTATCTTCTCCATGGCCTTCTCTGATCTTTCAAGTGTTTTTCATGTCTGTGAAATCACTACATACACAGAACATACCTTAAAAAAACATTAAGTTTCTAATTTTTCATGAAATATAGTTTGTTATAGTGTGTTATTGTAAGCAACTAGAGTGTGTTGACTGTTTTGTTATATACTGTTTTCTTTATGGAACAAATTCAATTCCATGTTAACAGCTCTCCTCATGGATTGTTATCCAATTATTATTATTATTATTATTATTATTATTATTATTATCATCATCATATCATCATTATTCAAGTAATTGACCCAACTCAAAGAGATCGAGAGATACGCGATTTGGGGACTTCGAGAACCTTTCGAATTAGAGTTTCACTATTCCTCCACCTATTTTCCTTAATCACAGAGGTAAGAGAGGGTGATAGTATAACGTCCCATGCGCAGTCTATGTTGTGATCTTATGCCTTGGATTTTAATGTTCACGCATGACCATAAACATGATGGGATGGTTGCCTTTGAGTTATTGCAAAAACTTGATGAAAATACAACGCTCAGCCATGTGACTTTTCCGTTGTTAGGAGTGAGTCGTTTCATACATTAGGTGTGGAGTGGTTATGACAAACCCCTTAAAAGTATAAATAAAATATTTGTGAACTGTTGATAGGAGGATTATTGGTGGCATTATATTATTTCTGCCAGACTGCAGAGAAAGATGTGGGGCCCATTTCATATTGAGGGTTCTGCAGATTGGTCTACACCTACGTATGTTGAATAGGGAGGAACCGGAAACTGAGTAGATTATGAAACATGTTCCTGATTTATTTGTGGCTGGGTTGTTTGGATAAGTAGAATCTTCTCGTGAAGGGTAAAAAAAGCACTGCTTTCCAGGCCTGAAGAAGACCTCGATAGGATAGGGCATCAAAGCCCTCCATGCAGCGTCACTCGGACAGCCGAGAGCCTGGACATGTCACTAGAGCACCTACGATTGCATTTAGAATCTTCTTATTACTTACGTACCGAGGAGCGTTTGCAGCTGTTCGCAGGGCCCTGTTTTGGAAGTTGAGGAGCGCTGGCTGGCGGAAGGCGCCATCGAGAGGCGGGGGCCAGAGAGCAAGCAGCAGGGAAAGATTCCCCCTCCGTACGTTGCGTCGCCGCTAGTGCTGCGAACGCTGGGGATCCCAGAGAACGAAGGGGAGGGAGTGGGTTTTTGGGAGTGAGGGGGCGGACGAATATGCGACACACAAGACCTCTGGAAACAAAAAAATAAGGATGTAACAACCATTGTTCGACGCAGTTACGCGCTAAAATATTGTAACCAGACATCTGAGAAACTTCAGACCCTACTGTTATGAATTTGTGGATATGGAAATGAGAGTTAGCAATACATTACTTATACAACAGTTCATTTTCTCCTAAATAGTTTTAGTCTGATCCTTACATTACGAGTATTTGTCACAATTTTGCATGGGTATTTGAGATTTTTTTAAATCATATATTTCAAGTTCAAATTGTCATTTATTATATCAATTCAAGGATCTAGTAGCTGTATATCACATTTAGATTTCTAATTTCAGACGAAGGGCTTTCCGCAGCAAAAACTAAGAAGTCTCAACAAATAATTGACTTCACTGAGGTTCATCTTGGGCGCAAAATATGCACTGCGCGAGGTGTCAGCTGTCGCCTTGAGTTTGCGCGAGAGGATAACGAGGTGGTAGGCGGGAAGGGGGGGGCGGCGGCGGCGGGTGAGTCATCGCGTCGCGGGTGACGGACCCCTAGGGGCGGGGAGGGGTGGGGTGGGGGATGTCTTCGCCTTGGCAGAGCCTCTGCCAGGGGGCGCTGCCTTTGTGCTCCACTCAGCGCAGATAACCCCTCCCCCCCCGCCTCTTCATTCTCCCTGGAGCGGGTCTCCTCCGCGAGAAGCGATTGGTATCGCATCTGAATAACAGGCCAGGCATGGGAGTCGTTGAGAGAACATACGGACAGTTTTATTGCTTTATCCGGAATTATAGTACACTAAAATTTAGTTTAACTTAATACGTGTCGGATGACTAATCATATTTCTCAAAATTTCTCATAAAATCTTCTCATACCAAGTGTTGGAATGAAAGTAATCATCATTTTGCCATTCATTACTCGAGTCTCTGTTACTAATGAAAATCCATCTTACTTCCAGTGTTGCACATAGATGCGAATTTAAACTTGAGAAATATACAAAACAGGAATAAAAAATATGATTATGGGTTTTGCGAAGAGATTATAAATACATCACATGGAAATTTAAGATCTTCTTACAAGATCCAAAGTAGTTCAAAGTCGAGATTTTTCAGAAGGCGCCAAAAACTTCGTAGCCTGCATGAATGAATTTATGATTTTCCTTGCCTTTTATCTGTCAATGTGTTTGTAACTTGCCGACAGATAATGACCCAGAAGATATCGCCAGTTGTAGGGAGCAACTTGGTGAAATATCTCAAAATATTGAATTTTGGATTTGTTTGGTTCTTGTAAGAACTCCCTCAAATAAGTATTTTTTTACATAAAACTGTAACTGGTATGTTGGAAGTGGGGTTTATAGGTATGTTCATACGTAAATTTCGCCTGGAAAAGGCGACTTCTTCCTCCTTCAAAGAGAAAAAAGGGGGTGGGAGGGTGAATATCTTAGAAAGCAGGGGATTGGAGGCGGGCAATGCCGTCGGATGCATTAACGCAATTAATGACGCTCCGTTCTGTGCAAATGCGCTCGCTCTGCAAACGCCACAAGGCAAAGAGAAAAAGTCAATTTAAGCGATGAGAAAGGCAGAGGAGAACAAAAAGAATAAACGATGATGAAGATATACTACCACCGACCATTATTAATTCTGATAACTGCAGATGAGATATAGAGGGAAGTGGAAAAGGTAAATATGTTACATTAGAACGTTCATTACTGAATGACGCCAAAGATTTTTTCGATTAGTTGTTTCATGCCATTAGCGCTGCATAGTAGCTGACATTCAAAATAATTCGCAGTGACAGGGTCTCAGTGTGGGTATATGCATTAATCATACTGTAAGACAACGAAACTCATGTTTATCGTACTCTCTGAGTAGTTTGCGACAAGGGTTTAAAGGGTTTTCGAAGAATGGACGTTAATGCGAGATCCATTCAAACATGATCATCCTTCAGGTATGAAATGTGAGTCAACCAAATGTATTTATTAAATGTTATTAAATAGCATTTTACTATACAACAGTACACTTTTAAAGCGTACGAGTTCGCATTCTTTTATAGATTCCGGCTCAATGTCCTTTTCTCTTATACAAATTCTGTAAATTACAAGAGCACAGCTGGTACTTGATGCAAGAATGCTGAATTTCATTTACATTTTAGAGATATACGAGTAACATTATGCTTGCAGACATATTTCAATAATTTAAAACGTATGTGCAAATTATGTAGTGAAAGAAGTTGTAGTTTTACGGCAGCTCCTCCGTTGCTCTCTGCGGCTCTCTCGCAACTTCGTCAGTTACTTTCTATCATCGCCGCCATACACAAGTGAAAGGTGCGAATATTTTTAATTTTACTAGCAACTATTTTACTAGTTTTTCTTCAAATTATTAGCTATTTTTAGTGAAGTGAAGTGCAGTTCCAGGAAAATTCAGCGTGATATGCGACATTACCAATGTTAAAAATAAAATAAAATATAGTGGAGTGTGGGGCTAGGCGTTGCAGTGTAGTGCAGCGTAGCAAGACGTAGCAGAAGTGAATAGAGTAAATGAAATAAAATTTAAGATTAGAATTAGATACAATAGAATACGATAGAGTATAATTAGATGGTATTAATTAGCTGTAAGTACATTTTTGGAGTGTACATATGTATGTGTGTATATGTGTAGGTCTGTGTGTATATATGCGTATACGCACATGTACGTGTGTATATGCATATGCGTATGTATATGTGTATGAGTATATATGAATATGTGTGTGTATAAGTATGTATGTATGTGTGTGTGCGTGTGAGTATATACGTATTTGTGCACGGTGCGTGCGTGTTTGGGTGTGTGCACAGAGAGTTTCACATGTGTACGCGGGAAATGGAGGCTTTCTCGCTATGCTGGGGTATACAGGGTTCTAGGTAATACATGTATATTTAATATACATTGGTATAGTGAAATTAATTGGCTAACACCTGGCAAAGACCCCAATTGTGGCCAAAATAAATATATTATTATTATTATTATTATTATTATTATTATTATTATTATTATTATTATTATTATAAAAACGGAGAGCATGATTCATGAAATACGTCCACTCAATACACGAAACGTGAATTAAACTCTGAGAAAACGGGAGGGTCTCTAAGTTGGCAAAGGAAGCGAGTAATGAATTGGCTGCACGTGTCAGCGCCCGTACTTCCGTCCGCGTGGGGTGAAGCATCCTCGAAGGCCGGCGCGGTCCGCTGCACGCGGAATGCAGTTTGGCTCTGGGCCGAGGGGCGTTGTCCGCCGGCGCCGATACGCCCGGGGGGCTCCCTTGCCGCTCCCCTCGGCGGGTCCCGAAGGATTAGCCGCGCGGCGCGTCAATCACGCTGCGGATTAGGCGGCGCGTATGGAGATCGCCCCGGTGAAGTGCCGCGCCGCGACGCGCATCGACGCCTGCGCCGCCGGCACTGGCAACGATTGTCGCCCGCCCCGTCCCCTTCGCACCTAACCATGCGCCC
>BOPP01000146.1:317936-359989 GCA_017312745.1 Gryllus bimaculatus
AACGTCGGTCTGCACGTCACGCATATGTCTGTCCGATGCTCCGGTCTGTGAACATCGCTAGAGCTAGTAGAATGTACTGTGCAGGTCCCAGCTTTCTTCTCCAAGAATTGAATCCGGCAATTGTACTAGGTGTACTCGAATGTCGCGGCTCCTTTTGCAGATTTGAACCGTAATCCCTTACGTATAAATTTCTGGTGTAGTAATTTTAAGTTATACATGATGTCTGCTAGGTATATTTTCCCAATAAACAGAAAGCCTCCATCATTTTTGATATAGTGAAAGTGTGAAAAATAAGTAAGTGTTGATCGGTCGATAATTGTGAAGGGACAGATGTTAGAGAGAGTCTCATGTTTATTTGCAATGTTTGTTGAAAACCGTAATTAACAAGCTTGAATAATTCAGATTTATTACACGATGTAACGATGTCTATATTCACACTTAACTCGACATATTTTAGTTCTTAAAGATAATATGTATTTTAAAATAAGGTAATGTGAATTTGTGGTTTTGGGAATTTGAGAACTTTTGTTAAATTTTTATCGTGAAATACAGGGCTGGGTGAAAATACAGGGTGAAAATACATAATTTTAAACGTGCTGTTTTTAGCAGATTGGTTTTCCTTTTGAATGTACTCTGTAACTCCTCTATCTATTTTTATATAGTGTCGAGTCATGCACACTTCTCTTGTTAGGGGGTGTCTGATCCACATTGTTTATTAGGATAGTATGAGCTGTGATAAGGCAATCTAGGCTCATGCACATCAGACAAAGTTGCTATGCGTATTAACATGTGGTCAGGTATTATGTTATATTATCGACGAGAGTTCTGAGTACCCTGCTGTGTCTTAGTGCTCTCACATTATATACACCTATGTACTAGTATTATCTATCGCATGGTACTATGTGCAGGGAGCTCACGTTAGAATTTTACAGTGTATCACTATCTTTGCCTAATGATGAGAGATGCTTAGGTTAGACGATACACATGCTGCAGTTCATATTTATCAGAAGTATTGTGCATTATTGGAAAATTATACAATTAGTTTACTCTACTCATCCGCACATACATAAATTTAGCAGTATTTTCGCTCTATAAGCTGAGTGGGAGAAGCGTATGCATGTAAGATTCAAACACATCGTGTAAAATGTACATCGTTAGATTATGACCATCTCTGATAAGATAACATATTTCGATCTTTGGCATATTATACATTTCAATATAGCCAACAGCAACTCTAGTGCTGAAGTAAAATCAATATACTAATATCACAGCCGCAGCATTATATACCTGTAGTCTATAGTCCAATTCAGTAATAAGCTAGCATAAGTCTTCTGATAACCATCTAAAAAGACTGAAGATCCATTTACTAAGTTTGGAGAGGCAAGAGTCGAAAAGGATCACTCTCGAACAGGTAGTCGAATGCATGAATATGTGAGAACTAACAATTCCATCGAGAGACGATTATCAAGATAATAATCTATGATGGCCACTAATGAGCACAGTCAAGATAGAAAAGATATGACATCAGCTATTAATAGAGAGACTGAATATGTCACCATGCTTATATTGCGATATGCTTTTAAGAAGTATACTTATGCATGAACTCGAGTACTGATGCTAAGAACAATATTGGCCAGCCATAAGTTACAAGAGAGTTTGTTATGCAGCAACTTGACTCAAGTTGACTTTGTTTCTCGACTTTTTGCAGTGACTGCGATTCGAGTACGTTAATAATGTCTAGGTTAACAAGATTAAACTCGAACACTAGAACTAAACTCATTAGGATCTATAGTAGTTCTTTAAGGTTTTCACTTTTGCAATGGAATCTCATATCATTTAGAATATGGAACGCATCTATACTCAAATGTAATGGTGTGTGAGGTGTATAGTTTATAACACATCATAACACGTTTGATATATGAACTATGATAAATTATAAACACTCTTTAGAGTGAATAGATATTCGCAACAATACAGTTTCCAGACTTAAGATAAGACGCACATAAAAGCAGATCAGCGAGGCCTTCAGAGAATAATCCTGAACCAATGATAACAGCTGCAGGTTAGTCGCTAGATGTAATGCAGCTAGAATATAAAGAAGATGTAATTACCAAAGAATGATCATACTCAAACCATGCCAACTATACGTTATCACTTCAGCTACAACAATATCCCGTCTCGATTCACGAATAATAGGAAAGAACGATTCACTGCTCATTTAGTATTAATTATTGAGAAGCATAGCGCAATTATATAATCGGTAGTGGTGAGGAGGTAGCTACCTGGTAAGTATATGGATGAATTCTGGTGATGCGAGTAGAGTCTCAACTATAGAAAACACCAAAGTTGACCTTGAAATATAAGTAACTCCTAGGATGACATGATCGATTTTTATTTTTTTCTTGGATTAAGGACAAGTATTTATTAGCAAATAGGATGCTCCACGAAGGTGGATATTGGAGATCTTCATATAAGAACTAGATGTTACCAAGATTGAGATCATTTCCAAAATAATCATTCCTATCAGTCACAGACGCAGTCAATACGTCAAATGGTCGGGTCAAATACATATTATCTTTACAAAGATATTGGATAACTGAAGATTGAGGGTAGACGGTAACATTAGAAAACACAATGTACAGTAGGAATGCAAGACGCTGTTTAGCGAAAGGGAGACAATGGCAGGATATATTATATTTGCAGCAAGACGTTCTGACTTGTGATGTATATTGCTTATATAGACTATTCCGTATCAATTCGATGGTAACGTAACATGATTTTTTTTCAGTTGACTGTGAGTTAATCTGCAGATTTACGATAGAAGACTGTCCGCCACATAAATGATTTTCTGAGACGGCGGCTTAAAAAGGGGCATGTTCCTCCTCGCTCAAGAAAATGTCTGTTTAAAGCTAGACGAGTTCGTGCTTGTAATTCCACGGTAATTTAATCTATCGCTTTCCGTCAGCACTTATAAGGAACATTGTGCATTGCTGGTATTTCCATGTGACCTCAGAGAAATATCGGCGCATGAAACAATGAAGTTTAGAAAATATAATTTCATTGCCATGCCAGGTCATGCACTGCCACGTTGAGTGAGCATCGCGCCCCCGCAATGACGCGTCACCTTCCTTCCTGTGGAAGGTGTAAAATATCGCCTGTGTTTGCCGCACCCTTCCGATTGTTTTCGTGGCGGTCCATCTTAGCAAACCCGCTGCCAATATTTGCCCTCCTTTGTATAAAAATTTCATACTTGGTGGCCATAGCTGTTTCTTTGAACTCGCCAGCTTGGGAATTCCCCATCAGTACTGTAATTACGCGACGTGTCTTCAACTGCATTAAGGGTGCCTGTCCAGTGGCAGGCGAGTCGCGGATGATCCACAAATCAAGTCGCCCTGTCCTGCTTGGTTTCCTCAGCGCCACACTCCTCGCCTCGCCGCCCGGGGCGCTCTCGGCGCTGTGACGTCACGGCGGCGTCGGCGGCGGCGGCGCGGCGTCTGCTCGGGATTTATGAAGAGTTTATATGCGGCGCGAGGGAGGTAAAGGTGGGGAGGGAGAGAACGCCTGTAAATAAACACATCCGGGGAGAGATTTCAGGTTCGCAAAGGGGCGGAAGGCGGAGGCGGCGCGCGGACAAGCGATCCTTAAAAGGGGCCCGCGCACGAGGCGTAGAAGGGCGTAGGAGGAGGGGGCACGGAGGTGGGAGGGGGAAGAGAAGAGAGCGCGCGAACAGGTTGCGCTGGGAACAAAAACACGGTAATCTGGGGTGTTCCGCAGCATCGCCGGCGAGCGCGGGCGGCCGATACGTGAGGCGGCGTTGGAAGAAGAGGTCGAGGATGAAGTAGAAAAAGAGAAGATGGAACAGGAGGAAGACGGGGAAGGAAGGGGAAGTACGAAAAGGAGAGCAATGGGCGACATTAACCGCGCCGAGAGAAAATACTCCCTGACGTGAAGCGGTGCGGGAGTCGGTGGACACTGTGGGAAGATGTCGCGCGGGAGTGAAGGCGAGGGAAGCCGGCGGAAAGCTGCACGAGGCGGAGAGGCAGGAAGTCTAGATCGAAGAGAGCGGGGCGACGCCGCGAGAAGTTTTCTCTCGGCCGGCGAGGCTCGCTCTGACACGGCGACAAGTGTACATGGGCCCGCTGGGTAGCGCCGGCCGCGGCCTTTTTAAAATGAAATTCTGGCTTTTCACTAATTTACGCTCTTTTTGCAGCGGCGAAGCGCTTTCTTGACTCCAGCCGGGGCGATGGCGGGGGCGGATGGCGGGGGCGATGGCGGGGGGATGGCGGGGGCGATGGCGGGGGAGAGGCGGGGGCGGATGGCGGGGGCGATGGTGGGGGCGATGGCGGGGGCGATGGCGGGCGAATGGCGGGGGCGATGGCGGGGCGATGGCGGGCTGATGGCGGGGCGATGCGGGGGCGATGGCGGGGGCGTGGCGGGGGCGGATGGCGGGGCGAAGGCGTGGCGGGCGATGGCGGGGCGATGGCGGGGGGATGGCGGGGGCGATGGCGGGGGCGTGGCGGGGGCGATGGCGGGGGCGAATGGCGGGGGGATTGGGCGGGGGGCGATGGCGGGGGCGATGGCGGGGGCGATGGCGGGGGCCGATGGGCGGGCGATGGCGGGGGGGGCGCCGATTTGGGGCGGGGGGGCGATGGTGGGATGAAGGCGGGGGTTTGGGTCCAGAGTGGGGGAGGGGCGTGGCGGGAAGCAAGGAGAGGGTGGGGCGCGGGAGCCAGGTCGCGGTGATTATCGCCCGAGGCTGCCCGCAAGAGGCGAAGGGAAATCACAGCCCTGGAAGTTGACACCGTGCTTCATTGGCCCCCTTCACTCCAATTAGTCTAGAATCAGTGGCGGGAGATCAAGACGTTTCTACAGTGGAACTTCAATATCTCCAATTCAAAGGCAAAACGATAATCTGAATTACTGAGCTTTTATTCTCAGAGAGATTTGACAAACGGATTGCTGCCGATTGAACGGTCAAGTCCAACGAATAAATAAAGACATTTAAAATAATTCAAGATAATGGTTTATTAACGGCATTCCGTTTGAATCACTTTTGAAGTTCGTCATTTGAGACATACCCAAATATCTCAAGGGAATTGAGGAGAACAATATAGAATAGTGACTCATTTCGAAGTATTGGTACCCGAGAGAGAAATAAAAAAGTAGTATGCTACATTTTCAAAGAGGACATTGAGTATCTATATTGGACATTGAAGTATTATGTGCAAATATTGTGATGTAGATAGTAGGACTTAGAAATGTTATAGGAAGAAATACATAATAAATGTGGAACATTGGTGGTTCCTACGAAAAAATAAACATAGCTGTGAACATTTTAATAGGTCGGTGAATAGAAGGTTTAGTTTTCGTGAATGAAAGCAGAATCGAAATGGAATGTATGAGGTATACTTGAGGAATACCTGAGGCATTCGCGAATTAATATTTTACATAAACACTGTAAATATACTTAGGGCATTAACTTTAAGATAACTTCACTATAAAAAAAGAAAATTAGAAGATGATGGTCAACGGGATTCTTCGCGGAAGATTTTGAATTTAGGCAGCACGGGCTACGAAGAGAACATCAATTTCAGAAACTAAGCGCCACGAAAAACATCTTACACGATAGCCAAATTATTCATAAAATAAACTATTAAACATTAAAAAATATATTAAAGTAAAGATCTTTAATTAGCAAAATATATTTTCAATTTGATGTCATCCCAAATAGCTTATAAGGTAAAATATTGTAAATAATACATATGATAGCAGCAATAAATAATGTAATAGTGTGATCAAAACATGAAGGCTGATTTTTCTTAATAGACAAACTCCGCAGATCAACATCTTGTGTTCTTAAAATAATAGATTTTCATCATTTACCTACCCAATACTGGATGGGACGTCGACCCACGTAAGTAACATTTAAGTGTAAAGAACATGGGAGTCTGGTATCAATAAATTAATAGGTTCGGAATTGCAAATATACTTCAGATAGGTTTGCACAAATTGGAGAATATTATCTTAATAATTTCCAGAGATTTTACATTGATTCCAAATTGATTATGTCCAGTGTCCATCAAATTATATTGAAGATTATAATTATAAATTCATAAATAAAAGTGAATTAAACGACATGTAACCGTCATTGATACCACAAAAGTAGTGTATGAATAGATACACAATTTTAAGGAACTTTTTAAGAATTGTCGTAATGTCTTTCTACAAGGGTAAATATTTGGATTTGGTATAGATTAATAAAAGGAAAATGCAGTAAATAAATTTAAATAATGTTTTAGTAAAGACATCAAGATCATTATTTTTAAGATCACATTAGTCCTTAATGTATTCCGGCAAAGGCCAGTGGCTTTTCAGCAGAAATGGTGTCTATGACATTGGCTAGAGGCCAGTAACAGGGCGTTAGATAAAATGTGTAATCCAATAGCAATGTAGTGTACATCAAAATGAATGAAAATTATGGGATTTTATTACATTTTTAACCACTTACATTAAAAATAACAATCGTAAACAAATGTGGTTTATAGAAAAATGATCTTTTTCCTCTTTCAAAAGTATGATTCATATGAAGAAAGACCGGACAACACCGGTTATTTTACTGGTAACTGATAAAACTAGGAGATCGTGAACGTGCAGTGTTAAAAGAATGAGAGCGGAAGTACGGAAGCAAGCTATTCCTCTGCCAGGTACCCTCGGGCTGCATGCGTTGCACTGTCGAGGGCGGGTCACCGCCCCCGCGGACGCATTCCAGTGCGGTGACTGCGAGTGACGCCCTCCCCCGCACAATTAACGCAGGGCGGGGTGGGGCGGGGCGAGGCGAGGCGGGGAGAGGTGGCGAGGGCCCTGTGGCGCCCTGTGGCGCGCGTGGCACGCGGGGCACGGCCCCCTCGCACCTGCCACACCGACCGCCTCCCTCCCCTGTCCCCCTCCCCCCAGGCTTGTGCGCACGCACGCACTGCCCGACAGCTGCGTAGCATTGCGCTGCCGTCACCTTCACCCCTCCCCCGCTCCGCCCCGGTTGCCTTTGCACCCGCTGTTGTCTCTGCCTCCGTCCTCGCAGCGCCCCAAGGCACCCCGTGGCGACTTCCCGCACCGCGGCCGACGAATTCCTTTACCTCTCGGTGATATTCAACCAAATTGCATTCAATTTCTTTTCCAGTTACAAAATTCACAATATTAAACGATAATTACTATATATGTGCAGCTACTTTTGTTGCACAGGAGTATATGTATAATTCAGACAAATCAAATGAAGACAGAAGATAATGACACAAAAGTTTAGGAGACCGCCTGAGTGATAGGCAACCCCATTCTCATTCCTGTTATGCGTTCGTCAGACTTCATAAATGAGAGGTTAGCGACTAAGCAAGACCCATTTTTCGTTCCTCTCTTTAAGAGAATCTTTAAATCTAACCGTGAACAATAAAATGTTTGTGAAGGAACGGAGTAATTTCTGTTTGATCTAAAAGTATGACTGTTACTCCGAAGTTAGACATCCCGTCATGCAAGACCAAATTACAGGTCTGCCTACTCGTCACTTGTTGCGAAATCGATCAAAGAAGTTTAGATGAGCGGATTATATAGTCAAGCAATTAATAACAATGATAATAATGATAATAATAATAATAATAATAATAATAATAATAATAATAATAATAATAATAATGAAATTGTCTTTATTAGTGGCGAGTCTCAGGCCATTGGCCTGTTTTTCCGCCTTACTTTGTCAAATATTTACATCATTTTATATACTATGAAGAAGATCGAGGGGGCAGACACTTTAGTTTTACTTTTTTCCAAACATCTATGCAGCAAAATATAAACTTTTAGAACTGTCTACTCTATTTTCTACTCTATTTTCACTATTCGGGGCAAATGAGGTGTCACTGGTCGCATCTCGGTCTACTGGTTAGAAGTATCAGCTTTATCTGAATCCTTTGAAAACTTTCAAAGAGAATTACAGAAAATATGTATTTTAGAATGCCTTAAACACTTAAAACTCGTTTTGGGATATTTTAAAGCACCTACAGATGTGATCATTTGATTTAATCAGTGAATTGTTTGGAATATTTGTAGACAGATTCTTTTAGAATATTCCGGAAGAATTCTAAAAAAAGTATTTTTGTGAGAAAAATTCAAGGCACAGTTCTGGAGCTCAGCTGATTACTATAACTGCCTTTGTAAAATATCATGAACCCTTTGAAAAATGATTCATAAGATAGATTACATTTAATCCTAAGTTCGTAATGAATGTATTCATTTTGAACGCGGTGGTGTTACAGTCGCAAACACTTTGTTGCATTATTTGTAATGTAATGTTCGAAAATTCAGAGACTTACACGAGAAAGAGATCGGCACCGTTTATAATGTTTTTTTTGTTCTCATCGTTAAAAAGCTTAATCTAAAAGTTGGAAGAAATTTTTCAGAACATTTTGAAAATGTTGAGGCTTTATGTAAATTACCCCCAAAATCTAAATATTCGTTTAAAACTTACAGAGTTGCGACTTTAGCCTAATCGATAAGGGAATATCAATTTTGGAGAAAATCGTCTGAACGCTTTTGGCCCTAGTGTTGACCACCAACGGACGGACGCATTTTGGCAGACACATTTTGAGAGACATACATTTTGCCGGCCACCAATTCTTTGTTGTCAAGGTCACCCAAACTGGGGGTTCTGGATACAAATAGTATTACAGACAGTAATTTACTACATATAGGAACAAGATGAATCCACTTTTTCGACATCAGAGCCTCAAATACGAGTTTTTTTATGACAAAATTGGTCACTTTCCGCTGCAGCACTACTATAAGTTCTCTTTACTACGTAACTATGTAGTAAGGCGAGGAAGTACATTTCTTCTATCTTAACCTCTTCATGACATTCTCTACGTCCGGAGATTCCAGAGCCAGGCAACTGAGAAAAGTTAAATTTTTTAATTAACTTGCATAGCATAAGTAAAGAAATCTAACATGAAAGAAAACGCTTCAGGCCCTAAGCTAAACTAGTAAAAACTAAATAGAACAGAAGAAGTAGAGAGTGCCAGTGATGGCCCAGGACGGGCGCTGGAAGATTGATGAACTAGACCCAACTGGGGTATTTCGCTGTCCGGGGTGAGCCGCGTCTTAGTCCATGAGCTGACGAGGTACTGCAGTATAGCACTGAAGAAGGCCACAACACGATGGCCGAAACGACAGCTCGATCGACTGAGACCGGCCCATCCCGGACAGCCATGAATCCAATGACTCCGACCGTGGAAGCCCACGAATACGTCGACCTCGCTGTGAAGCTCGTGTCGAAAACCCTATCACCGTCGGGACTCGAACCGTAGGACCTCCGAGATCCAGGCACTGGAGTGACATCGGTTGATGCCCTGAGCCACCACCGGCCGCGTGCACGTGCTGGCGGCGGCGGCGGCGCGTGCCGGCCGCGCGCGGAGATAGCGCCCCACGCCGTGCGTCGCCATAAGCGGCGCGGGAGGCGCATTTTTCAGCGCACACGCGGCGCCTCGGGGGCCCATTGATAGCGGCGCGACGCCGCGCGGTGATGGATGGAGGCGGCGGCGCCTCTGAGCGCCATTAATATTTATTCCACGCTGGCGGCCTCGCGCCCGCCGCCTCGCATTGCCACGCCTCGCGTCGCTCCGCCCAGCCCGTCCCGCCCCGTCCCCGTCCCCGTCCCGTCCCGCCCGTCCACCCGTCCCACCCTACCGTCCCGTCCGCCCACACTGTCCCCGCCGCGTCACGTCCCGTCCGTCCGACCTCCGGCCCCGACGCTCCGCGCCCCACCCCTATCCCGCCCTGCCCTGCCTCGTCCCCGTCGGTCCGCCCCGCACTGTGCCGCGCCCACCCTCCCCGTCCTGCTCCGCACTGCCCTGCGCTGCCCCGCCCGCCCCTACCGGCTGTTCTGCCCTACCACGCCCCTGCCTCGCTCCTTCCCCGCCCTTGCTCTGCCCCTGTCCCTGCCACTGCCCCTGCCCCACACTTGCCCCGCCCCCACGCGTCCCGCAAACACAGCGGCCGACGTCAACACTCGGACGGTGACGTAAGCGAAGACGGCAGCGGACGCTTCTGCGAAGAGGTTTATCTGCCAGATGCTGTACGAACATACGATCTTTAGAATATCGGTACATCTGCTATTTCTGGATCTACAACCAGCGCTTTTGATTTTGTTATGAATGGTTTAGGTTTTCAGTTCTCTGGAAGTTTTACAAGACACGATTTCTACAGGACTTTCGAAAGCTGGTGTGAAAGCTCGTGCAAAATCGAATGCAAACTAACATTAGCTTTTGCAAGGAGGCTGCTACCTCAAAAGCTGTACTGAGCTAAGATATTCAGAAATGTCAGTAAATTTTCTATTTTTAGATCTACACACGGCGCTTATGATTTCGTCAAGAGTTATTCACATTTTCAGTTCTTTGCAGTTCTGATGAGAGACAATTTTTATAGCAATTTTCAAAAGCTGGTGTGAAAGGTCGTACAAAATCGAATGCTAACACACATTAGCCGCAAAATCCCCTGATCTTTTCGAAACTGCCCATTTCACAGTTAAAGCAGGCAATGACTGGTCCTCTGGGAGCTACTATACCCTTCCTGTTACGGTAGATGAATGGAAAAGATTGAGAGGGAGAGGGGAAGTATGGTGGGGGGCGGATATAGCCGTCCCTGGGGGTGCAGTCTCCCGCCTGGCCCCGGGCGGAAGCGCGTCATCACTCACTGGCGGCATTGCCATTACCGGCCGCCCTTGGCAGCGACCACGGGCGCTGGCCGAGATGGGGCGACCGTCGCCGCTCAACCACTCTCAGCAACAGCATTTGTCCTCTCTTAGCAACACAAGGACACGGACACCGCCGTAATTATGCACGCATCGCTTCCACGTCGTATGTATCCGCATTCACACATTATTCCAACTTTCGTCCTGATAAGTCAATAGAAGCTTGTATGAAACGATTAGGTAGGTCTGCAAAAGAAACTGCACCATTATATACAATTCCATTTTTTTTTCTTACGGAGGCTATTTTCCAGATTTTAGAGTATGCCGATTTCGGCTACCCACGACGTGTACCCACAATGTCCTTCGCGAGGACACATATTAACCTCCCAAATTAGACATACATGCGGGCTTCTCGGTCTGTGACCAGCAGACTCACAAGATCTTCGGCGGAAACACGCATACATGAAAAACAAGGGACAAACAACCAAGCCCGTGGCGGGACTCGAACCCGCGACCCTTCCGGCCGATGTGCTTAGTCGGCACACACTCTAGCGACCTGTCATCCAGATCGCTATTAACTACAATTCCAAATATTTTTATTAATTTTACGAATCCGCTAAATATTGTTATAAGAAGCACGCATGTACTTTTTCAATATTTTGGTGATACGAAAAGACAGGCATTGCTTTCAAAACTGTTTACAAAAAACAAACAACTGTTTTCATCTCAACTGGACGCTGGAGTAATCGAACATGGCCGCCCCCAAAGGGCCAATGCATGACGCACGCCAATGCTCCGCAGTGCTCGACCTGCGATCGCAGCGGCGAGCTGTGTGGGATGTTGTTTTTAAAAATAACTTTTCGAAAAATCGGAATTCATAAACATTGACAGGTTGTGACGTAGAATCGCAGTGAGAGAGAGAGAGAGAGAGAGAGAGAGAGAGAGAGAGAGAGAGAGAGAGAGAGACAGACAGACAGACAGACAGACACACGGAGAACGAGAGACAAAAAATATGCACAGAGGCATATTTCAGAAAATTAAAATGTTCACTTCATGCCGGTAATGACTCGTCGGGATGGAAGATACTTTTTTTTTTCAAAATAACAAGTTTTAATTAATCCTTTTCCGGAGCGAAATTAAAATGACAAACGTCGCCCTTGTGTCGGGGGCTGCGATCCGTAGCTGTGGAGGCTGCCACCGCTCCTTTCGCTCCGCCCCGTTCAGTTTGTTCTCATCCATGTGGGAAAGGGATACCATTTCACGTATTCGGTATGTGTATTTTTGTTTTTCGAAATTAGACAATGAATGTGACGATTGGATTTGTTCAGGTATAATTGTATTACTGGAATAGAATGGAAATTGAAAAGATGGTATAGGAACAGGAATTGGGAAATACTCGAACAGAGCATGGTATGTTAGGTACTGCGTGAAATCTACATATCAAAATATTTATATTTGATATGGGTTAATCAATAAAGTTCTACACACAGCATGAGAATTATATTAACAACAAATTGAACAAGGATCTGGTTTCGATAATGAAAAACCTAGCAGGATTTCTAACTTCATGAAAAACCTTACTGTATACCGGTAATTGTAAGGAGAACAAACCAGTTTCTTGCTAATTGATGACTGACGAGTATTTTGAATATGTAATAAATATACCCTATTTTTTTGTAAAGCAAGAATGGACGGTGCTAAATGTTCGTGAATTTAAAATAAAATTTTTCCACGAATTCTTAAATACATGACAATGAAAAACCTGCACAAAATATTCTTATAGTCTGCCAACCGCTGTTCTCAAGTACCTAATGTAATTGGAAATGCAGAAATATGTAGTACATTGCGCAGGAGCTTGCCGCACGTTTGAAAGAAATTTACTAAGCTTCAGTAATAGCGAACATAGGATTTACGTCAGTGCCATGCGCGCGAAATCAAAAATACCTCTCGTTACATAAGAAATGTCAGAGGTGCGCTGTCGATAACAGACTGCTCAGGAATAGTTTGGTCAACGGAGCTGCGAGCGAAGATGTAACTTAAAGACGAGAAAGAAACTCATTTGCTCACCAGGAACGTAGATTACACGGATACAGTAAAAGAAGTTATGAAGGGATCAGAGAAGTAGCGTTTCAAGGCACATTTGAAGAAATTGGTGTAAATCGAATTCAAGTTAGGTATTTGAGGTTTGAAAGAGTTGAGAAGAGAACGAATAGTGACTTCATTCTTAACTTGAATGAGGAAAACTGCTCCAACTAAATATATACAAGACAGTTAACCTTCTTAGTGTCAAATGAGAATAACACGTTTTTCATTTTTGGGGTGTTAGCCCACTATTGCGCTCAGTCCAGCAATTGTGGAATGCGTATATTTCAATAAAAAATTTTAAATCTGCATTTTCTTTTCAAGAAACTGAAATAATCATTCCTATACTTAATCGAAATATGTACTAACTTCTCTGTGTTTGGGTTCCCGCATTTCCGGTAATTTCCGGGCAGCGCCAGAACCCCAGAAGCGCGTCCATCCCGCGAGTAATTTGGCCGCGTTGGCAGGTGGCGCGCTGCTGAGGCGGGAACGCGCCGCATATCTGCGCCAGAGCGCGCGCAGCGGGGCTGACAATGCGCCATTGTGCGGGCGCGCAGCGCGCTGCGCCTCCATGTATCTATTTCCGGCGACTGCGGTGCAGCGTCCGATCCCCGCGTGGCCATTGTGGCCCTCTCCGCCGCCGCTACCCCCGACTCTCCCCCTGCCGCCGCCGCCGCCGCCGCCGCCGCCGCCGCCGCCACCGCCGCCGCCTCCACCTCCACCTCCACCTCCACTCCGCACTCTCGGCGTTCCGCCGGACCTTCGTCTCCGTGCATCCTTCGCGCTCTCCGCGCCTCGCCCACGCCCATTCCCACCGGACCTTCGTCTCCGCCCCTCGCTGCCTCTCGCCGTCCTGTCCCGCCTACTCTCACCCGACCTCTTCTCCGCTCTCCGCTCGCACCATTCATCCATCTCCGCCCCGCTGCCGGTCCACTCTGTCCCCTACCTGCAATTTCTCTACCTCCGGGGTTTTATATCCAGCCCCCGCTCCTCATCCCCAACCCGTCCCGCCAGCGCCACTTCCTCGCCCCGTTCCTCTGCTTTTCCTTTCGGTCTCCCTCTTCTCTCCTCTCCGCCATCTCCACCCGCTTCATTCTGCTGGATCTTCGAGTCTGTCCATACCCGTCGCTACTGCCCTCTGCTGCAGAACCATGACAGTTCCCCGCTATCCCTTCCACCCCACATTGCGGGAACGTCACGACCCACCCCTTCCGGTCCTCGCCACGGCCACCCCGCTCCCGCTCCGTCCCTGCCGCATCATACACCTCGTGCCTAGCGCCTTCCCGGCCCTCACCGGTGCCTCCGAAGCTCCTCACCTCCACTGTGCCCTCGCTAGCTGCCACAGCTCTTCTCGATACGCCCAGTCGATCTCCCCCCTCCACATCACTCCTCTCGTCACTCCCTCGCTGCCCTCGGCGTCCCTTTCTCGAATTCCGATCGCACGGCGCCCTGTGCGTCATATACGGATCGAAGCCCTCTCGACACAAAGCGACGTATCTCGCGCATAGTACCTCTGTATTTCGACTCACTAAGCAATATCAGGGTATTGTTCTCTCAAAACAATTGCAAAGTTATTTTTGTTTATTGCTTGATAGGAAGGATACCCGTGTTGTCGATTTCACATTGGTTGACTTATTTTCAGCTTCTCCTTTTTGATTCAACACATGTCTCACACACCAAACAATTTGACGTGTTTACTCAATACTCATTTTTAATATTAACATAAAATAAGACAACTTACGATACATGTAACTAATGCTTTTAAAATCCTTTTTTTTTTCAATTAAACATGGAATTTAAGTTCGATGCTTTTTTATGAAATCAAGTGATGTTTTCGTCTTATTCCGAAACATATAAATTAAGGAAACAATCCAATTTCTCAAGAATAGAGATAAATATTTGCATTTACAGTCAAGAAAATAATTTGATAACTGAATAATCATAATTTATTTGGTATGTAAAAATGTATATTATCCTATTATGGATATTAAGCGTTGTTTGACAAGATATTGAAGTAAAACGTGGGTTACACGAAGCTGTAGCACAAATGAAACTTCAAAAATTAATAGCATAAAGGTGAGATGTGATGGTGTCAAACGACATCCAAAAACTATTTCATTTCACGATTGTTGTTCCGTATTTCTTCAGTTACGACGCTAATTCATTTTACCCATAAAGTAAATACAGAAATGTAAAAACTAGAATTTACTTATTAAAGGTTAACACTAATATTGAATAAGGATAAACATTTCTAATGCTGCGACTGTCCTACCAAGACATAGAAAATGAAAGCCAAACCAGATGAAAACCTTGTTATTGCTACTACCAATAATTTCATTTCATGAAAACTAAACTCTGAAAGTAGGTGAACCGCAAACAATACTTAAGTGCATCTACAACATGTTAGCCAACATAATGTGTTGAATTTTTAGCACAATGAAAATCCATTAGATTACGTATTTTCTGTCAAAACAAATTCTTAATAGCAATTTTTTACGTCACAGAAATGTGTTGCATTTCATACTTTCAATGTACAGTATTCATTTTTTGGTGAAGTTGAGTATTTATTACTTACTTCCAAATCTAAAACTTTCAATATTTTGATATATTGATTATTGTTTACATAAATTAAATATCAAAACTTAATCATCTACAATTTATGCCATTGATGTGCATTAGAACCGTTCATTGATCATTATGTCGGACTTAAACTAAATTTATTTGACGAGTGCACGATTACAAAATTAAAAAATATATATAAATTTCAGTAGTTAAAACAACTTCTAGTTGCAATTTACAAGTTTCTTCTTTTCAAGTTGTCATTCCAAGTTCTGTATTCGTAATAAAACATTAGTGTACTAGGGTGGAAAGGCAGGCTTCAAATCTCGTGCCTCTCCACATAAAAATAAGACAAATTTGATCCAATCTGATGCCCAAGAAATACATACATTCGAAAAATAAGAAAAATAAAAATCAAGCGCCCATTCGCGAGGAGGCGCGGGTCGTCTGGCTACGAGAGACAGCAAAAAGTGCCCGCGCAGAGGCCCCTGCGGCGCACCGCAAGCGCCGGACGCAGCGCGGAAGAGCCGCTCCTTCCTCGACCTTCCCCTCCCCCCATCGTCACTGTCAAACTTTTTGCCGCGAGCTATCGTGGGCGGTGAACACAGCGAGGCGGACTGGAGCGATGCGGGGTAGAGTGGTGTGAGTTGAAGGGCGGGATGGGGTGGAACTGGAGCGAGGTGCTGGAATCGGGGCATGGAGCTTGAATCGGGGGGTTAGGCGAGGGGCAGGGCGGGTGAGGTTGTGCGGGGTATGATGGAGTCTGGTGGGGCGGACAGGGAAGGGTTGGGTAGGGAGGGGAGGACAGGGAAGGCTATGGTGGGTCAGAGAATGGCGGACAGAAGAATATCGATGAAAGACATGGCGGGACGGGATATGGTAGTGAGGGGTGGACGGGCATGACGAGGAAGGAAGGGAGAGGATAGAGTGAGAAGGGTGGGGAGGGCGGGCGGGACGGCAGATGGAGCGGCTGCGTGGACGCAGATGGACCGTGCTGATTTACGATGTGCGACTGCGACTCGCGCAGCTCCAGAGTATTCCAGGCAGTATTCCTGGTTCCACGAGACACCGGATTGAGAACTAACATGATTTTTTTCAATGGACGACGGTCTGTACTGTGATCCACACATAGGCGCATCTATATATTTAGGAGCCCGTGGCAAGCACAAAATTTGCGCTACTGTCAGGTTAGTTCAAAATAGTGTTTTTTTTATTTGTTTTAGCGGGTATACTCTACATAGCTCCCTTGTAAGTGGCGCCCATGGCACGTGCCATGTCTGCCATATGGTAGTTGTGCTTCTGGATCCACGGATCCACAGATACGATAGATGCACCTCCGATCCAAACACGTCTTTCGTTTTCGTCCTCCAGAGCCCAACACGCCCAGCCGGCGAGGCAGTGAACACATAGGAGGGCGGCCCCGCGATGGCGCCGCGCCGCCGGGCGACAGCGGCGCGGGTGGGAGGGGACGGGGAGCGAAAGAGGAAAAATTTTCAAACAATGGCTCTCGATTGGAATCTCGATTGGATGGCGATCGAATCTCGCAGATAAATAGCACCATTCGCCGGGGCTGAGCGCCGCCCATTATCGTACGCGCTCGCGCTCATTATGTGCAGCGGACGGGAAAAACGCCGGCGACAAATGAGGCTCGCGGGGTGACCTCCGCTGCGACGACACGGCGCCACGCCACGCCACGCGACGCCAGACGCCAGGCGCCTGATGCCCTCACTCCCAGCGCGCGCGCGAAGCTCATTCGGAAGAGCACCGGGAAGGGTGGCTCAGGGCATCAACTGATGGTACTGCATTGCCTCTGTTCAGGAGGCCCTAGGGTTTGATCCCGACGGTAGTAGGATTTTCAACACTAGCTACTGCTAAGTCGAGTTCTGACGCACGTCCGACCGTAAACACGTCCGACTGTCTAACTGTCCACATGTTTAAGTGTCCCTATTTCTAAGAGTCCTCGAATATTCTCAAAACCTCTCTAAATGTGAAAATTGCTAAAATGCAGTTTTTAGCATTCAGTTTTTACAACCTTAATATTAAGGTAGAGATTTTTTCGAAAATGGAATGTATTCCTTACTCAGCAGTAGATCTTCAAAACATTTTATGTTCACTTTTGTGAAAATATTAGTAGTTTTTGCGAACTTTGAAGTTGCAATAAGGATTATCACCGGAATCATTATGTTATAGAATAGAATAAGAGTAGTGTTTTTATCTGCAAGGTAGGGATTTAGGTTGTGGGATAAAATGAAACATGTTTATCGTACTACACGCGTCTACTAGCAAACCGTACCGTGTTGTAATTCCTATTCCTGAGAAAGGCACCACCGCTAGACAAGGGCGCGTTCGCTTCCGATCGAGGTACATGGACACACGGGAGTAATCACGCATGAAGCGGGTGGGGCTTGCGAGGGAGGGAAGCAGTTGCTACCTCCGTCCACCTCCGTTCCTGCGTCGTCTGACGAAATGCGACGACTCCTCGTCGCTCGTCCTCAGCTCGTGCTCTCCGGGGGAAGTGTCCAGTTTCTACAGCCCCGCCTCCCTCCCACCCAGGCCTACCCCCGCTCCACCCCCAATGGCGTGAATCAGACCTCGCGCATATTAGTTTCGCAGAAGCCCGGCGGGAAAGGGAGATTAAGTTACTGTCCATTCGAGCGGGGAGACCGCAGAACCCTCCGCCTTCTCGGACACGGCACGTCGAGGCCTCACATTTCGCCCTGGCACAACGAGCAATATACGCGTGGTGAGGGGATATTGAGGACTGTTACTCATTTTCTTTCCTGTGTGCATGGAATGAAGATATCAAATAATACGTGGATAATAAGGAAGATATTTGATTTACGGATTAACATTTACACGAAGAGAACTTGTATTCTCAAACATTCCGTTCAAATTTCAGACTCTCAATAATTGTGTTTCCGGGAGATGTGGGTCAGAGCATCAACTGATGTCACTGTAATGTCTCCGATCAGGAGACCCTACGTTGGAGTCCCGATGGTTGGCAGGCTTTTCGACACTAGCTTATTGCTAGCACTCTGATCAACCCCCGGCGAATGCCGGAGCACTACCCAAACAATCAGGCCACGGGCCACGTGTAATTTTTCCTTATTCCTTGTTCTATCCTCATCCCTTTCTTACACACACACACACACACACACACATTCACATGCACTACACTATCTACATGCCGTACTAATTTTTTAGTTCCGTCGGTGTCGTTTTTTCGATACTAGGTACATATATGTTTCGAAATGAACACTTGTATGGAGGTTGATTCTAGCGGTTGACTGTTGATAAATAATCCGATCAATACTTGGCGAATGAATAGTACAAGTGCAAGTCACACTTGTCTTTTGTCATCGTTGTTCCCTTGTCTCCCTACATACATGACGTGAGCTTAGATCTTGTCCCAGACAGGGGAACGGAGACCCACTGGGGGAGAAATTAGAGTTGGGAAAGCCGGCAAACACACGCATAGGATGGTGCTATATCGCAGGTTCCAGCAGGCTACTTCCTGGGATGTAACATGCACTATGCTTGGGACTATTGACCATAAAAAAAGACTCGCCCGGAAACACTGAGCACACGCTCTATCGTCGCTCATTTTGAGTAGTAAGAGTATTAATAATTAAAGAAGAGAGCACTTCCGCAGAACACAAACTTACTGTTGGCGTTCATATTTCAATTTCTTTCTTGCTTCGGGAGATCAGCCTACCATTATTTATAAATTTCTCTGTAAAATACCGATTATCAAAAGTATAATATACATTTATATTTACGTTATTCAGCAATGAAAGTATGTCGAAGATATTTAAATCTCGATTATATTTTAACTTGTGTAACCGAGTATGTTTTAGCATACATTAAAAACATGAAGATTTAACTCAAGTAATTCAGGTTTGGAGAGAATGTAGCACTTCAATTGTTTTAAATTTTCGGGAACATTTTGTCCATTCTCTATCAATAAAGACATATAGTTAACCAATTGCTTCATACATATCTTGTGAAAGGCATAGATGACTTTACATCTATGACCATTGCTAATAAACTCTTGTAGCATTTTTACGTACAGAAAATATCATCACACTGTGTCTTTTAGTACGTTACTAACAGAAGTGCACTGTGCACGTAGATGTAATAGTAACCATTAAAGATGAAACATCTGATATTTTTTATTTATTTCTTATTGTTTGATAAAGCAGTCTTTTGACAGAGCAGTACATGTATACGAGTCAGGAACATTTTGGAATAGGCCATCCATACGATATGTGTAGTTTGCAACTCTAACTTGATTTTTCATTAAAATTTCATTGGTTTTACGCCATAAAGAGTAAACGAAATGTTGAGAAGCGGAACATGAAATGGTTTACGGGGGTTTGAATTTGCCTTTAGGAAATCTTGATTTTATACATCCAAACACTGAATTTTTCCAATGTTAATTAAATAAGGTGGTACTTCAAGAAGTACATAAGCTGAAAAGAACTATTTGATAATTTGGTATAGTTTCTTCTAGTTTTGAATTTTGAATTATTTCTTTACTTTTTCACTGGTGATAAATCAGACGGCATTTGCAGTACTTTTCAGAAACTTATTCTGGATTACTTTAATTCCATTTATGTTAA
Source organism: Gryllus bimaculatus (assembly GCA_017312745.1). Taxonomy (NCBI): domain Eukaryota; kingdom Metazoa; phylum Arthropoda; class Insecta; order Orthoptera; family Gryllidae; genus Gryllus; species Gryllus bimaculatus. The sequence goes on from BOPP01000146.1 coordinate 337,929, forward strand.
GAGATACGCTTCCCATTTTTATGAAGGTAAGCCCCCCTTAAGTTATGGTGGGAAGGAATTGACGTGATTAGTAGTAGTCGACATTCAATTTTGAATGAAAAGCGTTGAATTAATATGAGAAATAATTTTGAATTTTATGTTATAGATTTTTTGCTGCTGCATTGATGTATGGTTTCCAAGATAACCTATAACCTTTTATGAAATAGAATTCCACAATAAGTACTTTATTGGTGAGATTATTATTATTATTATTATTATTATTATTATTATTATTATTAAATTGTCACAACTGCGATTATAATCGGTTTATATGAAAAAAATTAGTATGTTGTTAAGGTTATAATGAAATGTTACATAGTCACACGCATACAAGAAACCACATTAAATGACTATTGTCCGAGGTGTCATGCCAAGGATAATTGTTTTATCTACATGGTATCTGTATGCTTGTGCCACCGTCTAGGCAAATGGCTGGTAACTATCATGATTATGGGGCGTAAATGCATACTGTGGTGCAAGTACTGGCGGAAATTATCTCCAATCCGTCACAACAGACGCACAGTTGTTCAGCACATCCGTTCTGTAACTACCCCTTTGCTATCCCACTATGCACGTACCGACTAAAGCGAGAGAGTGGGAAGCTAATGAGTTCGTCATGATGGCAAGCATGAAGGAATATAGACGATCCAGAAGTCAATTTCAAACTCATCAAGTATTTTTAAATTAGAATCTAACCAATGCTAACAAATGTTTACAATTGGTTAAATTAGATAGATATCGCATTGTAGGTGATAAACATTGTTGCTATTTATTAACGTTTTTGTTCGCGTTTTAGCTTAGATTCAATTACTAAAGAACTATTTTAATTTGAAAGTTTAATTTGAAGACGTCTAATGAAGACGAAAACATGGCCTACTTATTTCAAAATAAAATGTTGTTTACATAGGAATTCAAAACATAGCTCGTATTAGTTCTTTAAGACTTGTCAGTGACACTTCCACAAAACAATGTCCTTTTGGACTGACCATATAGACTCGTATATTGTATATAAGAAGAGGTTCAAAATGGATATGAAGCTAAGGGGGACACGTAGAGTGTGTCAGATAACGGTGAACTCAAAGAAACCAGCTATATCGGTGTCTTTACATGGAATCAAATATTTGCTCACTTCAGATCGAAACTTTAAGCTATGCCTATACTTGGTGAAATGAACGCCAAATGCCGCACGCAACAAAAAAAATTCCGCGATCAAACTGAATTGTGTTAGCAAGGACGTATTCGTCGGACGAAAACGCACGCAAAAAGTGACGCCGCAAAGAGCGTGCATGAACTGCACGTCTGTTTTTCACGCACATCAAAGGGATTTCTGCGCGAATCAGTTGGATGAGGACGCGTGGCTTTCGTGTTAACTGTTTGCTGGAGGTGACATCACCTCGCGAATGGCCACTATCGTAAAGAAATTCGCAGAATGCACATCCTTATGAAGAAAGTGGGTGGTCCTACAGAATGACAAGGACATTCTAGTTTAGGTAGCTACATAATCTGTCTAGTCACGGGTACCTTTGTGGGTCTGTCTCACCCTCGTTCCAGCGTCACTTATCGGAGGTTAGAAGACATTTTTTCACATTTTATCAATTTCCGCCCTAAATTTTCTTTGGAATATTAGTAGTCGGTTTTGAAAATTATGTCGTTTGAGCCCTTCTGTAAACGCACAATTACGAGCTCATTTTTACAAGCAAGTTTCTGAGTTTTCAAGAAATTTCATCCGGAATCATTTAATGTGCTTTTACTCCCAAGCTGAATAATGTTTAAACCAAGTTAAATAATGACGCCAGATATATTTAAAAAAATGTTTTTCAAAATTTTAGAATACAATCCCCAAAATGTCGTTTATTCTATATTATTCAATTCATTTAGTACTATTCATACAAAGACTGTAGAGAAAAACTATGGAACCGTTTATTAGAAAATCGTGTTTTTAACATTGTTCATATTTTACTCAATATTACTAAGTGAAACTACTAATATTTTTTAATGTACGTGTCATGTCATTGATTAAAGAACTAATTGTGGAGAAAAAAATAATTTGAAGAAAAAATCTTATCATCAATATTGATTTTGTAGGAAAACAACGAAACAGTTTAAACTTCTGCATTATCTTAAGATTCAGAAAATTCAACGAAAATGAGACACGCGGCACTTATATACTTTTGTTCTCTCAGAAAGAGAAACATTTTGAGTCAATTTTCAGAACATGTTGAAAATACTATGGCGTCATATAAAGTACTCTGAAAATTAAATCATCTATTTTTAATTCAAAACTCCGTGATATGAAGACGTGGAATACAGACGGGCGAACGGAAAAACGGATGTTAGAGCGTTTTGAAAGAAACTAATTTATTGGTATCAAGAACTCAAAAAACAAGGATTTTGGACTACATCCACTTCTTGTTAGAAAAAAAGAAATTACTACACATTAAAACACAATGTATCCACTTATTCGGTATCAAGCCCCTCAATAAGAGTTTTTTTCTAAAATATTATCCGATTTTGTCACACCATTACATTTTTTCTACACACTGAAACCTCTATAGACGACCACAGGTATTAAACGAACCCCTTTCGCAACAACCAATTTTCTTAGGACAGACAAAAAATCATATCTAGTATGCAAATTATACTTTTTGAACGGGCCACCTCTCTACCCGACAACCGACCAGTGCCTTAAGAGTAATTTTCTTAATTTACCCATTTGAAGAGACCACTTTCAGTAAATTTGAGAGTCTATAGTACAGTAGTTTTGAAAGGAAAATTAGCGAGGTTGTAACACGAATTCACAGGGCATTCTCAACTCAGTTCATTTCTGAGGAAATAGCTGTCACTTAAGACCTTCAGGTATAGAAGTCACTTCATGTTTCATCCTTTGAATTAATAGAATAGTCTCTACCTTCCCTTCCTGGAAGTACATCTGGTGCGGTAGAATATCAATGTCGGAAGTTAGCTTGTCCCGTTCGCTATCAACTTATATATAGAGAATACTTAACGGATTTCGGCAGACGTTGTCCCTCTCCCTCTCTCCGTCCGTCTGTCTCCGTCTCTGTGTCTCTTCCATTTATATATTTCGTGTTTACTGTTACCATGATAACTGAAGACACAAAAACGGGTACATTCATGCGTATAGAGATCTAGAACCAATAAGAATACTGAGCTCTTGTCGGCAACTACTATGTAAGATAACCAAAGTCTGTCACAATTATTAGATGGGTTACTGCTGCTACTATGGCAGATTATCACGATTTAAACGAGCATGAACGTGGTGTTATAGTCGGCGCAAAAGTTATGGGGCATAGCATCTACATGGTCGCGATGAAATTCGGATTTTGCCGTATTACCATTTCACGAGTGAACCGTGAATATCAGGAATATGATTAAAACATCAAACCTCCGGCATCGCTGTGGCCACAGAAAGATCATGCAAGTACGGAACAAACAACGACTGAAGAGAATCATTACACGAGACATGAGTACAACACTTCCGCAAATTGCTGCAGATTTCAATGCTGGGACATCAACAAGTGTCAGCGTGCCAACCATATAACGATCGATATGGGATTTTGGAGTTGGTCAATTTCAGCACGACAATGCGACAGCCGAGAAAGGATAGAGTGGATCCTAGAACACTCTTCTGAATTTAAACACTTCCACTGGCCACCAAAATCCCCAGACATGAACATTACTGAGAATATCTGGGATGCCTTACAACGTGCTGTTCCGAAGTGATCTCCACCCCCACGTACTCTGACGAGTTTATGGACAGCCCTGCAGGATTCATGATGTCAATTACATCCAGCAATACTTCAGACATTAGTCGAGTCCATGCCACGTCGTGTTACGATACTTCTGCGGGAGCCCGTCAAGATATTAGGCAGGATATTAGGCAGTTTTTTTTACTCTTCAGTATATTATATACATATATACATGTATACATATATACATGTATACATATATACATGTATACATATATACATGTATACATACTATATATATTTCTGTGACAGCAAGATGAGCGCTCACGTTACGCGTTTTGGTCACAGAGAATCATTTAGAATATCTTTTCAAAATGTTAAATTATGGAATGAATAGTAGAGTATTATCTTTCTCAGTTTATTTTCTGTACCGCAAATTTTTTTTACGTACAGATCATCTCGAACGCAGACGAGTATCGCTACGAGATGCCCTCTGAAAACTGAAGGACGGCTCGCGTAATTTCGTGGCGCCAACTTCCGCTTTGCGCCGAAAATATTTGCGACGAGCGGTGCGCAACTTAAAGGGTAAGTGCGGACGAAACTTAGGAATCTGGAATGGAATCGGAAGAAGAATGAAAATGATTCCTGCTTCGAACAGAAAATGGGGTGTGATTAGAAATAATTATAGGCACAGTGAAAAATTTAGCGACCGCTTTACGAGCGTTTTTTGTAAACCTGTTTTTGTTGGACCTTACTCTCAGCGTTCAATATTATTAAAGCTAATAAAAGCAACCGACTAACACGAAGTACGTAGCGGTTGCTGAGGCTTGAAAAGTACGAAATACTAATAATCAATTGAAGATTTAACAAATTCAGATATTGGGGCAAAGAAAAAAAAATATTTCGGGATGTGGTATGTAGATTCAGAATCCACGTTGAGGTAGGATTTTTACAAATTTAGACCCATCGAGCTAAACAAATTCGCCAACATTTGCCCAGACTCTCGAGGAATCTCTAGCTGAACAGGAGTATGCATCGCAGGCGCCAGAGACCACGTCCAACACCGCGTCCACGGGAAGCCGCTCGCGTGGGTGGGAGCCGGGCGCTGGCCGCAAAGCAGCTTTGAAATACGGGAACTCATTGGACAATCTCTTGGCGGCGCCACCGCCAGACAGCGCCACTTCAAAGCGCGCGCTGCAACGCAAGACTGGAGCCGCCGCGCCGCACAAGACTAGTTAGCCCATCAACGGGAGCGTAATCCCGGTTTCCGTTCATGTGAACGTCGGCGATCCCCAGGCACCGCCCCTCTCCCCCGCCCGCCCTCCGCTGACCTCCGCCGCCCCCACGAGGGCGTTCGGGAGGGGGCGCAGGGGGCCCAAATTGCAATCACAGCTCCATTACGGCCGCGGCGGGCAAGGGGAGAGGGGAGGCCCGCTCGCGGGATCAAAGAGCCGGCGCCATCTTCCCCGCACCACAAATCACGTGACCTCGGGCGCCGCTCTTTCCATATTTATGGCTCATTTCGCGCGGAGGCGGCGCGGCGCAGGCTGGCACGGCGCTCGCAACGCTCCTGGCGGGGGAGCCGCCAAGCCGCCTCCCGCAGTCGCTTCTCAGGGCGAGGCCGCAATTAGGGACTGCGGCCCGCGCTTTGTTCTCGTTATCGCGAGCCAATAGCCCCAAGATGGCGTACACAGCAGGCCGCACAGTCATACCAACGTGGCATCATCAAACGGGGCTTTTGCCGGTGGGTTCAATAATCAGCCACGCATAGCCAGTTCCCCGCACGGGGATGTCTGTGACGCGCCACATCACTACTTTCTATCTACGCGGAATACAAATGTTGCTAGCCCAAAACTAGTCGATATTGTTACATTATTGAAAATTAAATAATATGTGGAAATAATAGGTAGAGCTCTTATAATTGTAAATAAAAAAATCATTAAAATATGACTGTAGTACTTACATGAATATTATGTTTATTTTTGTTTAATTTTCATATGATTATGCTTCATGTACTATTTATTATCATGTTGCGGGATGCAAAACAAATGCTTCCGGGATGCAAAATAATGCAACTATTTATCTACATACATATGTTTATGTTACTTTTTAAACGGATTGAATGCGCAATAGACAACAATATAAATATGATCTTTACTCGTTTGAAATATGGTCAATAATATTTATGTAAACATTATCCACTCAACAAGTAATATAATGCTTTTACATTTAGAAGGGCTCTTCACTAATCTAGAAATAATTTAATGATGAAAGATAACAAATGTGTAAGTTACATAGAAGAAAAGAAATGCAGCACACTACATTTTGAACATAATACGGTGGTCTCGCCAGAGATACCAAAATTGATTACGAGAACGTATTGTAAGATATTATACTATTAGATAATATAATAAGCAAGCCAAAAACACTTTTTAATATAGTTATAAATAAAATATATTAATTATGAAATATTTAGTTTGAAAATACGTTATATATGTAAATATATGTTTGAAAATATTGGTGCAATAAGTGACGATTTCAACTCAACTACTCCGACACTATTTATAAAATTTTTACACACGTTAACGATGGTTTACATTTTAAAACAAGGTTTATCCACCTTTCCATTACCAGGGCCAGGCAACAAGAAAATCTGAGGTTTTCTGTCAAAAAACGCGGTTTTCCGGCGTACGATTACAAAGCTTTCTTTTCTCACGAAGTAAAGCGAGAAAGTAAAATCCACTACAAGCGACGAGAACTTCCCCGCACCGAAGCTGCTGCCTACGAACAAGGGCTGGCTTTCGAGTATCAGTTTCCGTTGCGGCCGCGGGCGTGGGCGTGGGCGAAGTCGGCCGCGGGCGATGGGGCTTTGTGAGCGGCCTGGAAAAGTCCCGCACACGCGTCCGCCCCCCCCCCCATTCAAATTTCAGCCGATTAATCTTCCCTCGTCGCCCCGGGCGCCGCACCGCACTCATTAATTTCTCCTCCGCCGCCAAATTAGTTTTGCATTTAGATTCGGCAATTTGTACTTGATTTTCTTTAATCTCCCCTCGCGGTCCGCACGCGTCTTCGCTGGCGCTGGGCGCGCCTCAGGCCTTGTCCTTCGCTCGCTCGCCTGCGTCCTCCTTGTTCCTCTCGACTTGCCGTCGCCCTGCTTCTGGCTTTTCTGCCTACATCTCGCCCCCTAGTGTCGCGTTATCCTCTTGTTTGATATCCTTCCTTACTTTCAGGTTTATCGACGTCTTAACATTCTTAGTATTACAGTCGTTAATACCTATTCTTTATATACAACCTCTTCTTTATTGTTCTCAGTACCATATTAGTGATGATTAAAAGAAGTAGGAACTCGAAACTTTACTGAACATAAAAACCTCAAATGTACGAGAATACACTGAACATTGCAAATCTTCATCTTTTGAAACATGCATTGTGCATATAATAGGTTTAGAGGGACAAGACATTGGCATTTTTAAAGACCATTACCATCTAATTCTCTATAGTACTAACTGTAATATACTAAAATACTAGCTGAAATTTAATTAAATGTAACCGCAAGTTAAAAATGAAAATGTTTTGACAGATTATACTACTCTGCTAAATTAGAATAAAAGAAATGTCAAGACTCATAGTGAGTAATCTGTAAGAGGGAGAATAAAAATATTTCAAAATACGAAAAAACTTGTGAAGATATGACGAAAAAACCGCGAACAGTATAGTTTTTGAATTTGTTTACTTTCCCGACATTCACACACTGAGCATCGGTTATACAAATCCTTACCATTAAAGACATCGTTTCTGTACGTCTCGTTCTTTGCAGTCATTTCTTGCCCTTTTGTCCTTACGTGCAGCTGACTGAACCAAAGATGCGATTTATATAGAGATAGAGCGGGGATTTTCCAAGTGGTATCCTCCAAATATTTATTCCATTAACATTTAATATCATAATTTAATACCATCTGTGGAATAATGCAAAAAAAAAATTGAAAACATCTAAGGTTACAGGCATAAAATACTATTTCTAGAACTCCTAGGCATTATGTCGTATCAAAGGAAACTAAACACTCCCGAACGACAGTGTCATGCTTAACTTCGTGATTTAAGCGTAGTCCTTTCGCTATTAAGCAAGTTTTTCTTTTGGGCTTCTGTTGTAATGCACGCGCAGAATATTTTAGGGAGAATTCATCCTCATTGACAAGAGACCTGGTGAGATGGGTGACTCTGTTGTTACGGCAGTGCCTCTGACTGGGAGATCCTATGTTCAAGTCTCGATGGTGGGAGGATTATCGACACTAGTTAGTTAGCGAGGTAGAACTCAGCCGCTATCTGGTGAATTCTAGTGTAAAGCACGCTGATCTGCAATTTTCCGAGGTTCCGATCAACACCGGGCGAATACCGGAACAGTACTCGATCTTCCTCTCCTTAACTTTGCCTTCCTTGTCGAATCCTCACCTCTTACTTACACATTTTACACTTACATGCACTAAATTGTCACACATTCTTTGAGATCAGTCGAGAGCTTAGAGCGTGTCGCAGTTAGGGCGGTGCCATTCTGGTGGGAGATGCCTGGTAGGGGAAAACCCTGCTAGCCGACAAGTGGGTCGGCCCCGGATCTCACCATTCAGCGGAGGGAGATCACAAGCATCTTTCGAGGAGATTACATGCACTACACTTAGGAGAAATATGCCCTCAGCAGTTTATGCGCCTGAAATCACTAATCAATCAGAAGAACCCGTAATCGTCAAATCCGAGCAAGTACGGCGCCAACTCAATACGAGTTCTGCCTGTGATTTTGAAAACATACAATTGAGAGAGAACATGTTCTACAAAAATATACCCCTCAAATGACTGATCGCCAGCTTGCTAACTTTCAGGCGTGCAATTCCGAGATCAATTCCCGACCGAGGTGAAAATAAAACCGTAGCTTTCCATTACAATTGTTTCAGTTTCTACACCTGCGTGACGAAAGAATGGCTCAAGCGGGCCAGGAATGCTAGATACGGTGAAGGGAATACGTCACACTTGCCAAATGTCATTATTACTCCCAGGCGTGAATAACGAATTAAAGCAGAAGCAAGAATACATCCATAAAAATAAAATTTTGGCATATTCTATTAATGTGTTCCCTCGCATTTTTCTTCATTGGACAGACGGTGTTTGCCTGGTTTCGTCTCGCGCTACGTCGCTGTAGTTTGGCTCGTTCGCCCAGGCCTCTTCGCCTCGAGGAGAGCGACAGCGCCGCCTTCCGCGGTGCCTTCCCCCTCTCGCCGCCCGCGTCGGATGCCTGCACGCGAGCCCTCCTCCTGTGGTGATAAGTGGCGCGTGCGCCTAGGAGGCGGCGCGAGATTTGGGCGCGCGGCGCTGCGTGCCCGATTGCGCCCGCGCCCGCGGCTCGGTCTCGCTCGCCAGTTGAGCGGCCGTTGAGCCGGCCTCACACGTTCGCTTCGGCCGCCGGATTGATTGATTCGTGTTTCCTGGCGCGTCTACTGCGAAGGTCATTTGACCAGGAAGTGTAGTGCAAATTTTATCACAGGAGATGGTGGTGTTCTTACATCGCTGGATGATGAGATCCGAACTACACCTCGGCTTGCAGGGTTTGCTTGCTGGGTCGGATTGCTAGGTCCCAGCTGGGACCACCTCTAAGATCTTGTCTGGTTTCTTGCCATGCGTGGTACTATAGTGCATATAAGTGTGTATGTGTGGGTAAGTAAGGGATGAGGATAGGATAAGGAAGAGGAAGGAAAGAAATCACGCGAACCTTGGCCCGTTTTGGTGGGTTCTGCTCCAGCATTCGACTGGTGTTGATCGTAGAAACCAAGGAACATTACCGAATAGAGCAGCCGGCCGCTAGACTTGGGGCTTGTGTCGAAAATCCTGCCACCGTCCGGTCTCGACCCTAGAATCTACCTGACAGAGGTAGAGTCATCAGTAGATGCCCTGAGACATCTCAGCCCTTCAAATGCTAGAGAAATTCTGGTGAAGATGGAGATGATTTTACAGCCTTGCAATTCCGCCGCCAGTCAAATACCAAACCGTGACACCACTAATTGTTCGGATGTAATTGAGATATTAATGATTTAATAAATGATTGAGGCATAATTAATGTAATTGAAAGACAATTCAGATATAATGAGAGGTGACCCCATTCAGATATAATTGCCTCTGTTCTGTTCGTTTAAAGTCTACTTGCAACGGTATTTCTGGTATATTACTGATTTATTGAACCAAAGGTTAAGTGTCCATTGCAAAAAGGTATTGCAAAGTAGTCAAAAATGACAGTAGCTGAAGTGCATAATATGGTGGGGATTGTGAGATGAAAATGCTTATTTTCAATTTTATATCTAACAACTCGGTGACTAAATTACAGGGGATTTCTGATAAGCTCTTAAGGGGTCCTCCAAGTCTGCGAATGTTTTGTTTAAAAAATGAGCTGAAACATGATCACGGGTGGTTCAACAATCTATTGTGAATGTGATTTATAATAGAATAAAAATATATCGATCGGGTAGGTATGATATGTTTTGCATCAGCAGAATAAGAATTTTAGTAATGATTATAAATGCAAAATCTTAAACGGGTTTATAGAACATTAATTTTTTAGCAAGCCTTCGAATCAATAATGAATTGGGCCATCACGGTCCAACTTCCTGGTGATGTCTCCCTATCTAGGAATCCCTACTTCAGAGCGGCACTTCCAGGAAAGCGAGGATGAAGCTAACTTGGTAATTTTTGCCTCCTCGTGCGCCCGGGGCCAAAGGCCCCGGCGGCGACGGCGGCGGCGATTCTCAACTCCGCGGCGGGGCGGCCGCGCCGGGGGGCGGCTGAGGCGTCGCGGGACGCCCGGGAGCCGCAGGGCGGACAAAGCGCGGCGCCGGCGTCGGGCGCAGTTCCGGCGCCGGGCGTCGCGACGCCCTCGGCCCCGCAACTCGCTCTCGCGCCGCTACGGGGAACTGGGGCGCGATAAGCGCCTTTCAGCGCCCCCACAAAGGACGCGGCGGTGACGCGACTTGCGTGTGACCTGCCCCCCCCCCCGCGCTCGAGAACGGCCCGTCCCTCACCCCTCCCGGCCTCCGCGCGGACCACAGCGTTCCCCGCGTCCCCAACCACGCTCGCGCTCGAATGCAGATATCACGCCGCGCGTCCGAGCGGACAAAGGAGGAGAGTTAGCAGGAACGTGAGAGCGTAGGCTTCCGCGGCCGGAGTCGCGGCGAAGGTGCAGACGTTTCGGTCGCCATTCTGCGTCCGTCCTTCGACCTCGCTTTGCATTACGCCCTGAGGAAGGTCGAAACGTCGGCACCTTCGCCATGGACGCGGCGTCACCCGGACAGCCTAGTAAATAGCAGAAACGTGTAGTCCCCACGCCTTAGTTCAAATGTTAGTTACTAAAAAATAGTTTCTAATGATTTTATTAGGTGAGTAATGTCGAAGAATATTCAAGCACTACCAACATTTGAAAGCATTTATAGCCTCGAATATTTATTTCAGTGTCATTGTATTGAGTAAAGCCGTAATAACAGCGAATCATATTTCTTTCAGTGCTGAACAGAATTTTTAAGACATACATTTTCCTCGACTTCTTCAAAATTTTTCAATAGGTACGAAAATTACACCTTGTCATAACATAAGATTATTTGAATATCAAAATGAATTTAATTATATTGAAGAAGAAAAAAATCAAAATTTGAATAACTAAGTTTCCTGATTCGAAAACTTGCAGCTTTATTGAGTTGGTAAAACGTTCTTGTTACTAGTAGAATAGCGGTGAAGCTATGTGACGATGTAGTACTAACGAAATACATGACAAAATACATGAAAGTATACCAAGATGTATAATAACATTAAAATGCAAAAAAATAAGTGAATTACTCGCATAGACAAATATCTGTACATATAATATTTTAACTCCTTCATCTCTGATAGCATCTCGAAGCCATCTTTTCATTGTGAAGTTACTAATATTAAACGCAAGAAATCAAAGTTCTAAACGCGAGGTATAAAGCAATTAACAGAAACTGTTCATGGCACATGATTACTGCGCAAAAATATCGAGAATCATGTGACACAATGTTAACATGTAGTCCCACAGGCGTCAGTTGGTAGTTATTCATACGAATTATTTTTCATCGGATGATCATGTAGCAAGAACGATGATTGGTTAATTGATTACTAGTGATCCCGGACGCGTCAACTGCTAAAGTCCTTATTCCCGTATGTGACGTGCATGTTTTGGCTCGGAGGAGGCGGTGATCTTACCCCGTTGAATAACGAGATCCGGATTGCTTTGGCGGGGAAATAGGGCTAGCCGACCTACCGTCAGCTATCGCAAACTTCCCCTAACAGGTGACTCCCATCATCAGGGCACCGCCCCAGCCGCTTCATGTTCTAAGCTCCCGACCGGACTCACGATATGTGAGGCAGTGTAGTGCATGTAAGCATAAAGAGTGTAAGTAACGGGTAAGGTAGCACAAGGAATTTGAAGGAAATATAGCGCGTGGGCCGTTTGTTAGGGTACTGCTCCGGAATCCGCCTGGGATTTATCGGAAACCCTCTAGAAAACCCAGAAAAGTACCGATCAGATCTGGCGACCGTTGTAATTCTCCTCCATACAGCAACTAGATTCGACCTAGCTAACTAGCTAATGGCGAAACACTTGCCACCTTCGGGACTCAAACCCCAGGACCTCCCGGTGAGGGGCACTGCACTGACATCAATTGAAGCCCTGAACCCCCTCTTCCGATACGTAGCCAGGAAAGCTTCAGCCTTCCGTCAAGTACGCCCATGAAGCCACGAGTACATTCCTTCAGAGTTTTGCGAAGGGTCTGCCGGCGACGAATCGATTCCTGAGTCTTTGCTCTCTGCGAAGGCCGCAGGTCAGCTCTGCGCCGCCCCCGCCCCCCCCCCCGGTCTCCCCGCCGCCCAAGGGGGCGCGCCCCCGCGGCCGGGATCCTGGGGGACTTAGTCCAGTGGGGAGAACCGGCGCGGGTGTATTACCACCTCCGAAATTGGAATTTTTCTGGCTGCTTGCGCGCGCAAAATGAAGGGACCTGCCGCGCCGCGACCTTCCTCTTCTTCTTCGCGTCCTCAGTCGAGATGAAGCGCCTGGCACGGCCGACGACTGCGGCGAGACGTCGCGGCTTTTCCGCCAGATTGCGCTTCCGGGCGGGGAGGCATTGGCGGAGCGCGGCACCGCGCCACCACGACCCGCTTGGTGCCTTCGGTTGTGCACTTCCTTACGTCACGCGTAAACGCGCTGCACCACTTTATTGTAATACAAAATGTAATTCCGGCACCTTCTAAATAGAGAGTGTTCTAAATAATAACAGTAGCTGTAGCAAACTAGAATAACTTCCATTATATGTCAGATAGAGGTAAAATGTCAACTGTTTTGACTAAGCGAAATATTTTGAAGAAAACTACAGTACAAAGTTTGCTTCTTAGATTAAATGTTCAATATTTATGATATGTATTTGTTATATTACTGAACTCTAGAAAGACACTTCCATAGTTAGTTTTGTATTTCGCTGGTTTTTGTATAACGCCCCACGATTTTTCAAAACTATCGCTAACGGCACTTACAAAATCTATCCTTAGTGACCAAATATTAATAATACATGACTATTATTACTCATTAAATTTAAATTTCAAATATTTTGTGTCTTCTCTATGTAAGAAATTATATATACTGTAGTTTGCTTGTTTCAATATGTATAAAATTATAGTTTATAGTACGTCATCTCAACAACTGTGAGGAGTTCGAACAGTTTTCTCAAGCGAGAAGCCGTCAGTCGAGCTGGGCCACTCGCGTTCCTCAGACCCGGTAGTGCGCGACGTTTCCGAGGTGAAGTTCTGATCTTCGTTGCAGAAATCTATCGTTTTTCTTTTCATGCCGATTATCAACCCATTCTCTTTCTTCCCTGTCGTTAGAAAGGGACTAAATTGGATATGTTCTACTTTAATACGCAATTTGCAGCTGGCACTAATTCTCTTTGTAACAAAGGACGGTTAGGAATTATTATTTTGACAATTGCCGAAGAGGAAGGAAGAGCCAGAACGTTATACAATAATTAGCGGTCGTCGCTTGTCGGCGATAGTTTCCGGCGTGTCTCTGATGTTTTATCTGGCGTTTGTTCAAGATTTTAGTATACAAAAACTATCCACCCAGAAAATCGGAAGTTTAGAATCATGTACTGAACAATTTCAATCGTAGACAAGAAGATTTTAATAAATGAGAGAACGTGTTTTATGAAAACATAAATTTAGAAGACGTAGATGGAGAGAATCCCGAACTTGTGCTAGGATGTAAGATGCGTTGTAGCCTGACGTCAGAGCTGGAGCTGTCGCACAGTCAAATCGTTGGGAATCGTGGGACCTTCACACGGGAGCCCCGGAGCTGCGATACAAGAGTTCTTAAATAGACTTGTTCTTGGTGTGATCAGTGTGTACAACTAAGAATTTTCAATGATTAAAGATTAATAATAATAATAATAATAAATAATAATAAATAACAAATAATAATAATAATAAATAATAATAATAACAATAATAATAATAATAATAATAATAATAATAATAATAATAATAATAATAATAATAATAATAAATATATAACGTGTTATGTAAACATCCCATTTCTGGATGAACTACTCAACCAATGGCCCAAAATAAAGTATCAATTGAAAGCAGAAAGTCTTCGATGTCTGCGCATATCACTTACATTTGTGTGTCTGTTACATAAACATTAATAAAAGAACAACAATATTGTTTGAAATGTCGACAATATGCATAACCTGACGGTACGGCGGGTGGTATCGGTATCAGGCAATACAGTGCAGGGCAAGGACAGTGGCCGGGAGCAGAGTGGGTTTGAACAGGCCAGAGCAGGTTAGGGCAGGTGGCCTAAAATCTCGATAGTGCCACGGACACACATTCCCTTATGCCATCGTGCCAAAACGAGGATCTGCAGACCTATGGGGAACATTCGACAAGCCAGAATGCCCAGTATTACACCGACCAACCCGAACAAAACGCATGTCTACATCTAGGTACAGGAATCTTGTTCTACGATAACCAATACTAAGGTCAGTAACCCCAGCGCAGCAAATGGCGCAACTCAGACACAATTAGATAAGGCCTTCGTCAGCAATCTTGACCCCGGCATAAACTCTAACTTCGGAAAAAGATGTCTCAATGACAGTGATTCGGATTCGAGCTTCCAACCAAATAAAAAAAAAAACACTAACTTAAACTAGAACTCACTGAGTAACAGATTGCTCCCCAAGAAAAACTAAGCGAAAAAGAAAACAGATTCTACTACGTAAATGTAAGTGCTCCACAGAATAATGAAAACATAATAATTTCACACATCTATGTGAGAAGTCTACCAGACATATCAGAGTTCAACAGAGAAATTAAAATGCAACTAACAAATCAATTCACCACAGACAACTACTGAGTAAAAGTAATGCTTTAAACAATATTCTTCTATTAAATTCTTGATTGCTCAAAACATTTTGCCTTTGGGTGTAATCATTTCAGTGGTACTATTTTTTTGAGACATGTGGTTGTAAGCAGTTTCACATTTACTATTCAGTAGAGTCATGAAATGTTTACTCACCATAAAACATAAGAGCATTTATTTTTTATAGCATTAACGTGTACATGAACGTGTTTAAAAATTCGGCAAAGACCGTCCAGTTTTCTCGGCAATTTATCCTTGAACGTTTTAAATTTATTATTTGGGTCTTTTTCTGTTAGAAAACACGGAATTGCTCTTCACATTTGCTTTCGCCCGACGGGGCGGACATCCGCAGAAAACAAGTCGCGGCGGCGGAGCGCCCCGTCGGCCTCGCCCTCCCCGGCGCGGCGTCCGTCACACGCAGCGGAAGATAGGCGGCGCCCGCGCCGGCTGCAAAAAGACAGCGGCGCTTTGGCAGCGTCCCTCCCCACCCCACCATCCCAACAGGGCATCGCCACGGCCACTTCCTCCCTTCAGCCCTTCCCCTCTTCATTTCCCCTCTCTGAGTGGTCGAATTCTGTTGCGATTAAAGGAGCATTTTCTACACGTTCTAGAGAATAAGCTGAAAAAAATTACACCGAAAATTATAGGAACGAAACATTTTGGAGAAAGGGGAAAAGGAGAAAGAGGAAAAAAATTGTTGATTGGCTAGAAAAATTAAACCTGATGCATACATTATCCGATAATTAGAAAACGAAAACAAAACAAAATTCATTTTTACGTTTATAAGGTCGCATTATCTGCGAGGTTATTAGCGACATTTGATTTTAACGTTAAGGTATCTGTGAAAGTAGTCATTGAAGGGGACCACCAGGTAGCATCTCCGCGCACGCACTCCTGCGTAACAGGGTTAGGACACTTCACAGAGGATGGACTAACCCCTGTGAAGCTGTAAAGATTGTTTGTCGGAACAAATTTTACCTGAAATTGTCTGAGAATCGAACCGGGACTTCCTTGGTGAAAGCAAGCGACCCACGAGTTGACTTCAAGAGTTCATAGTACTTGAGAGAGTTAAGACAAGCGCGTCTCACGCATGGTGACATGGTCCTCTATACTTCTATGAAAATTGTGTCGCTCTCGCCCCTGGATGGCGAGATCCAGCAACGACTTATCGTCAGCTAGAGGTGTTTTCCCCAACTAGGTATCTCCAACCAGCGGAACACCGCCCCAAACGTCAAGCTCTGAGGTTGACACCGATCTCCCGGTATGTGCGATAATAAGGATGATAGGACGCGGAAGAGGACGGAAAGATTGCGTGTGGTCTATAGAAAGCACAGAAAACTACTGATCAGAGCAACCGCCCGCTAGAATTCTCCTCTAGACAACGGAATGTTAATTTTAAAGAAAATTCTGTGAAATATTTAGGCGATAAGAATTGTCTACAGTCGAACGAAAGATCAAAGAGGAAAGGCATTTGGATAAAAAAATTCTTCTATGATATCGGGGACACATAAAACCAATTTTTCGGTCACAAAATGTATTTTCCCTTGTAGTTTTAAATATATCTCGATTTATTCCGATCAGACAGTAGTTTATGACCAAGTAAAATATGCATCCTAATCTTTTTCTACGTTTTAAATATTACCGAAGTACACTTAACCACTTTCGTTTCCTATTGCGGTCCGACGCAGCGGCCGTGCGGCTTCCTTCCAACGCGCTGCTCTGCCCTTCGGCTGCGGCCGCCGCTGGGGCGCTTTGTTTGCTGCTTCTTCTCGTGGCCTGCGCTGCGTCGTGCTGTGTCGCGTCGCGTCGGGCGCACGTCGCGCGCCGTTTTTCCCCGATGAATGGATGGACGGACGCGCGGGCGGCGGCGGCGGCGGATGCGACCGGTCGTGACGCCGCCATTTGTCACCCGCCCAGGCCGCCGAGAATTAATAGAGCGCGGCCGTCACCCGGTGGCGAGGGGCGGGAGATACGGAGGAGGTAGGAATGGGGGTGAGGATGAGGGTATAGGGGATGTAAGGGGAGAATAGGGAATGGAATGAGGTCGTGACATGGGGATGAGCTTTGGGGTGATGTTGGGGATAATGAGGATCGAAGTAAGGACGAATATGTAGGAATGGAAACGGGAATGGTGATAGTGATGGGGATGAAGCTGGGGACGCGCATTGGGGATGGGGTGAGGATTGGGAATTAGGATTATTTTGATAAATATAGTAATGGAGATTATGGTGAGGGTGGAATGGGATTTTGTATGGGAATGAAGTGATAATGTTGAGAAGTGGTAAGAGGTAGGGTGAAGGGGGTAAGGGGCCACCGGGGGAAGGTGAAGCACGGGCGGTCGGTGGAAAGAGAAACCATATCACAAGTCCTAAGGCTATTCTAAATCTCATGACCAATCACGCCCTCATCGCAAATGACCAGACACGTCATTAGCCACTTCATTTTAATGGTGGCCTCTCACGAAGTAATAGTTGACAATCCTTCTCGTTGTATGTTGGGCAGCACTTTTCATGCTTTCGAAACTTCAAGTATCATCATCTTTCCACCTACAGTAGTGATGTTTTTACAGTATTCATTTGTTCACTGATTGCTGCACGCGTATGTTAAATTTGTAGGAAATATCAGATAAAACTATATCGCTCTATATACTACTTTTCTTCGATTTTGTTTGTTTCAACAATGTTATTCTAAACGGCCAATATAATGCGATAACTAATAAGACAAAATAATATTATGAGAGAAGAAAAAAGGGGACCACAATGGGAAAGCGACTATTACAGAACGTGATGCTTTTCCGTGCAAACGAGAATCAAAGATACAACGTAGGCAGTACTGCGGATTTGAGTTCAATAGGCCTGACGACATGACAAGGGCGATGGTGAGGACAGAGAAGACGATGGCCATGAGGACAATGATGATGACGGCCGTTGCGGTGGAGGGGAGGGGAGGGGAGGCGAGCGCCGCAGCATCTTCGCGATGACAAACGAGCGCCGTCGGCCGGAGCTGCGCCGGGGGCGGAGCGGCTGGGCGGGGAGCAGATGCAGGGTGGGGCGCCGGCGCCGCTCAACTGTTGCTCGGGCCGACGCTGCGAGCGCCGCTTGGCGGCCACGTGCAGAGGCTGGGGCTCTCGAGGAGGCAGGGTCCAGGTCGCTCTCAAAACGAACCCTGAATTTGGACAAGGAAAAGAAGAAGTCTACGTGTGCATTCAGCTACGTGTGATTGCGTTCTATCATATTGAGCGTGAACCAAGTTGCTTCGTATGATCGTCAAACATACTTATTTTGAGCCATGAATATGAAACTGAAGGAGCAAGGTACTTGTAATTGAATATATGTGGGATGATAAACAAATTATATGTTGACGTATGATATAAATATTTGTATCAAAGTTATAACATATGAACGATACTTTCAGCAAAGCTTTGGATTTGTAAAAAGAGCCCCATTCATGTAAGCAGTTTACGAGGGCTTGTCGCAATCCGAAACCCCGCATCGCTTGATTGCTGATAGCCATTGGAGCAACGGGGGCTGGTCGGGTTGCAGCTGCGCCCGCCTGCTGAGGGCGACAAATCTCCGCGCGCAGTCGCCGCGTCTCCGCCCCGCTCAGCCGCCCAAGTGATTGCTCTCGCCCACGCCCCCGCCCCCGCCCACACCCATAGCGGCCGCTATTTATGCTCCAGAAACAACTCAGCGCGCGAGAAACAGCTCGGCGGCGAGGACGCTGGCAACGAGAGGTGTGGTGCCGGCGGGGCGCGGACAACTAATGCGGGGGTGGCGACTATGACGGAGACGGGGGTGGAAGTAGAAGAAGAGATGGTTGAATTGAATAGAATTTATGCCATATTTTACGTGGCGAGACTCAAGCCATGAGGCCTGCTCTTCCGTCTGACCACGAAAATTTCGCTACGCTCCTCTCATTGTTGTGATGCAAGCGCAGCAAGAACGTTGAAGTCGACGGCGGGGCGGCCACGGCCGCGTTAGCGATGGAATTGGGGCTGTGTTGGCGGTAGTAGCGATGCCAGAGGAGACGAGGGTGGTAGTGGTGGAATCGATGCAGGCGGTACAGGCAGAGCAAAGAACGTCGACAACGACTGCGAGGCGGGAGAGTTGGAGGGACGGTGGTGGTGTTGGCGATAGCGGTGGCAATGGAGGAAACTGTGTAGGTTGAAGGATGCTGGCAACGATAGGTGGGGCGACGACGGTCCGTTAGCAATGGAGGTGGTGGCGACGTCGGCGGTAGTGGCATCGATACAGACGGGGGTGGCGCTGGCACAGGCGACATCCATTGAATCGGTGCAGCCGGTGGCAGGAATGTCGAGAACGACGGCGGAGTGGCAGAATTGGAGGGACGGTGGTGGAGGCGGCAATGGCAGGGGCACGGTGGTCGAGCGAGGACGGAGGAGACGCCGCAAATGCATCCCAACATGTCGCTCTTCATCGCGCGTGTGGGAAGGAAAAGACAATAATAAAAACAACAGAAGACGTATGTAAATAAATAATAAGCAATAAAGCGATAAAAAGCAAATCAAGGGTAGTGAGATATTGTATGGGTCAGAAAAGAACCACAAAGTCCAATACATGCCTTGTAACTCAAAACCTATAAAGCTATTGCAATATTTGTTACATTGACTTGTCATTTCTCTATTTTAATTTCTATCTGTTAACGGAAAAAAAGTTGAAAGAAGTGACGAAATTTTAGTATGAGCAAGATTTATTGAGGTTCGATATCCCTACCCGCGTTCTTATCCTCCGTCACTTAGTTGAACTATGAATGAAGGTAGCATATAACGTTTTTGCCAGAGCGTATTCACAAAAAACATTCCTCTGTAACAAAAATTGTTGGCATCGGTAACTGAAATACATCTTTTCGCTTTTCCCTTCCCGTTCCCCATGTGAAGAGAACGACTCCTACCACAAGAATATGGAGTACGATTTCAAGACAATGCTATTCACAAAATATTCTCTGTTCCACTCTCACTTCCACGGCGATTAAGAAAACTAACATATGTTGAAGATACATTTATATTCAGGGGACGTTTCAGTATTTGTTTAATGGAAACTAGACGAAAAAAATTTATGATCATTGCTCTAGTGTTGAAGTACAATTCTTTTTATATGCAGACCTTTGGAATTACAGAATAATATTTTGTTAGAATTGCAGAGTACAAATGATAACTAGAGTATCAATATCATTATAAAATAATTATTTCTAACAACCCTCTCCAAAATTTAATTTTATTAGTATATTTGTTGTGTCACAGTTCACAGTGTCATCTTTGATATTCAACATTTATGATGAAATGGTTCTTAAATTGTTACTACATCATTTCAGAAACGTTTTTATTTTTATACTAACATAAATTCGTTTCCTAACCGAAGGTATCCTAAAATGCAGGATTTCTAATTCACCACGTCCCCTCGCGTCGGCCCAATGCGCTGATGAAATTGCAGCCGAGCGAGCGTGCACTCAGAGGCAGGGTCCGATGCCGCGGAGCTCTATTGCGCGGGGCTTCGCGTGTTCGTTTGTAGCGCTTCCACGTGGCGCCAGGGACACAACGGAGGAGCAGCCACCGAGCGGCGCCGGCCGCCGCCGTCACCTCGCTATCTCCCGACAGCACTCTGCGCGGAAGGGACTCGCGGGGGCGGATGCGGACGCGGATGTGGCTGCGCAGTCGGAGGAGGCAAACGTAGAAATGGCGGTCACGGAGGACTAGTGATGAGTAGCGACCGGAAAAATATGTACTAAGAAACATCAAAATATGTACATAAATATGTAATGAAAATATAAAATAAGAATTTGTAATGAATATATAAAATCGGATGTAATATGTAACATTAAAATTCACTAATTATACATGACATGTACATAATATAAAATTAAATTTATAAAAAAAAAACTTCCTAAACAAACTTTTAAAAATTACACAACTCTCGTACAATTTTCCCGTCAGTAGAAAAAGCTTCATCTACTACTTTCCAGGACCGTAGGTATGCAGCTAGACACAATAGAAGGCATCCTACAAACTGGCGATATCTACGACCAGCATTCACTGCAACGTGAAGCACTCGCATTGAAGAGCTCCGTGTCGGCGATCGTCAATGTTTCTCAGAAATTATGGTAAAGGTCACGAACTACGGCATCAGAGTAACTTTTCACAGCTAAAGGTGACAATGATTTCAGTCGCTGACACATAATTCCGCCACTGATATGACTAAAGCAGGTGCCCGGGCTGTGAGAACATCACCCGTCTTCACACAGGGAATTTGGAGTTGACCACACGCAGTAATAATATTGAAAAAAATTATGATTTAAAAAAAATACTTCTTTTTATAAATGATACGTAATAAAATAAAAGAAAATATAACTTTTTTTGAAAATACGAAAATATGTAATATAGTATCAAATATGTAAAAAATATGTAACGAAAAAATTGGGTATTGTGTTAGGACGGCTACGATTTGCCAAAATTACAAATTTGGGAACGGTAAATAGAATGACAAAAAATACGTAATTACATAAAAATCCGGTCTCTACTGATGAGACGGCTGAAATGATACGGAGACGGTGACGTTGTAGGAACTGCACAATGCAAGGTCTTTGCTCCAGAGAAGGCGTCGAGGGAGAAGGGTGGCAGATTAGGAGAAGTGGGAACTGTGGGAAGGGAAGGGGAGGCGGAGGTGATTGCGGCGGATTTACTGATTAGTGATTCCGGGCACGTCAACGGCTGAGATTAGGCCAGTAAGTGTAGTGCATGTTTTATCGCGGGAGGAGACTAATATTCCCCCGCTGGTTGGCGAGGTCAGGCTCCCGGGTTTTCCCCAATCAGACATCACGCACCAGCCTGGCACCCCCCCCCCCCC